>CM031239.1:883098647-883358647 GCA_018340775.1 Taxus wallichiana var. yunnanensis | reverse complement strand
GCCTTTTGAGAGTGCAAGAAAGTTTTTTCGTCGTATTGGGTTTTCTTTGTTATTCGATGGTTGTAGTCTTGAGGTAATGCTTATTGTTACTTGTTAGTGGATCTTCTCTCCTGCCATCTTGGGTTTATGGCATTACTCAAATCTTCTTTGAGTGTCTTGATATATAGTGATAACTTGAATCCATTTTGTATTAGGGTGCATACGAGTCTTAATATAATTTAGAATGAGTCATTTATCATTGTCTTTAATCCTAAAATGAATTATTTTTTAATTGAATATCAAGTATCACTATGATTGTTGTGAGAACTACTAAAAACCAAAATTTTTGCATTACTTGCTTAAATTTGTAATGAAATTACTTATATAAATCTGATTATGAGTAGCAATAGAACACTAAAGAACACAAGATTACAGATAAATGATCTCAATATGCAAGTAGAATAGTTTAGCCACTTTGAGGGTGCAAACCTCTAAACCATACAATAAGACTCAAATGCTCAATGATGATCAACCACTACTACTAACCCATACATACATACATACATACATATATATATATATATATATATATATATATATATATATATATATATATATAAAATTCCTATGTTATGGCCATCACCAAGGCCGACCCACTAATGATAATATAACATATATGAAAGAGATAATTCATGATAAGATGTTATGATAGCCACTGTCGGCTATATACATCCAATGTAAGATATATGATTAAGGGCATAACATGCCCTCCCTTTAAAGAGACATTGTCCCCAATGTTGGGAAGCCCTAAATGTTGCACAAAAGCTTCATCCTCCCATGATGCATCCTCAATATTCGTATTCTTCCACTTGATCGGTACTCAAGTAATGACTCGGTCCTCGGTCTTTTGGTTTGTGTCTCAAGAATACCTTCAAGTTCCAATATGATCCTTCCTTTCTCATCTAGTTCAGAAAAGCTGATTAGGTAGAAATGTGTTGTCCAATAACTTTCTTTAAGCAAAAACATGGAATCTTGAATGTATTTTACTTCTGAAGGAGCTCTAACTTATATGCCATGCTTTGAATTTTTTGCAACACTCGGTAAGGACCATAGTATTTAGGAGCAAGCTTATTATCCTTCTTCTATTGTTTTAATGATAACTACTTATATGGTTGTAACCATACAAAAACAAAGTCACCCTCTTCAAAGTGTCACTCACTATGATGTTGATCAACCTGTTGCTTCATGTGGTTTTGTGCCCTTGCCAAATTCTCTCTAAGACTAGAGAGTACCTCGTGTTGGTGTTGAATGTGATCTTTGATTGCTCTCACCTTTGGTTTGACCTTCAAGCTAGAGATGAGTGATGGAGGATGGTACCCATAAAGTTCCAGAAATGGAGACATTTTGGAGGAGGTATGAAATGAAGTATTATACCACCATTCTACAAGTGGCAACCATTGCACCCAACGTTCTTGTTTATCTGAAGTAAAACATCAAAGATATCCCTCTAAACATTTATTTACCACCTCAGTTTGCCCATCTGATTGAGGATGATAAGATGAACTCTGAGCTAGCTGGGTACCCAAACAAGAGAACAAATCAATCCAAAAATTGGTTGTAAATATTCGATCACGATCACTTACTATAATTCTAGGCGTGCCATGGAGTTTTTGAATGGTGTCCATAAATAAGATTGCATTGTCTTAGGCGTGAAAGGATGAGCCAAGGCACAAAAATGAGCATACTTGGTAAGTTTATCCACCACAACCATGATAACACTTTTCCATTCTGATTTAGCTAATCCCGTGATGAAATTCAGCGATACCTCTTCCCATATCTCACTAGGAATAGACAAAAGTTGGATGACACCTAGTGTCTTAATGGTCTTGCCCTTATTTTGTTGACACACTAAACATTCTGCCACAAATTTTTGAGCATCTCCTTTCAACCCCTCCCAAAAGAAATCTTGCTTAACTCTATGATAAGTTTTTAAGAACTCGAATGGCCACCTAGTGGAGAAGAACGGAGCTCTGAAAGAACATGGTGTTTTAGTGTAGAGTTCTTACACAAATATAAACTATCTTTGTCTCACAATGTATCCCCCTTCGAAATAAATTGTTACGATATGTTTGGATCTACCCGAGATTTTGAATGAGAGTATGTGTTGTTGCATCTTTCTGTCATTCTTCCCTTGCTTGATCTACCCAATCTTCGTTTAGTATAGAGATGGCACATAACAATGCTTCCGCGGACTCATTCCTCCTAGATATAGCATCAACACCACATTTTCCTTCCCTTTCTTATAAATAATCTCAAAGTCACACCCCAACATCTTAGTGACCCATTTTTGTTGTTCTTATGAAGATAATCATTGCTCCAAGAATTATTTCAAACTATCATGATTAGTTTTGACCTTAAAGTGTCTATCCATTAAGTATGGTCTTTGATTAACTAATATTGAGTAAACTAGGTAGTATGAAGATAGCTAATTTAAGTTATGAATAATTGTAATAAAATAGATAAATGCAGAGAAAGAAGTATGCAAGTAAACTAAACAACTATGTAAGATGAAATGCTAACCTAATATGCACGATAAGGAAGAGGAAAGAACTCGGTCGAATGATAGATGCTTGTCGAACAAAGTATCCAAAGGTAACTAGATAAATTAGAAGTGGGAGCGACTTCGCATGAGTCTTTGGAAAGGATGGATTTGTAGGATCTATCTGACCGGGGCACCTAGAGGAGGAGGCCCAGGGCACTTGTGGATGCTCCGATCTGCAATCTAGGTGCCCTAGTCTATCTGCAAAAGCTCAAACTAGTTTTTATAGGTTCGGAAGGTGGTTTGAAACCCTTGTTGTGTGTCGCATCTACTTCGATGTCCGTGCAAGATGTCGATATGAAAGAAATTCCCGTAAAAGACCAAAAAGAAGTATCGAGAACCTAAAAAAGAAAGATGCAAATGAATGGGTTAGACTAACCTCATGCCATAAAAGTGGGCTTCTTGATTGAGCGTTGCACTACATTTCGAGACCTAAATGTAGTTCTAGTGTGTATGTGTGCATGTCATGCCCCGGTGTGCTCTTGTGTCGGTCGTAATTGTGTGAAATAACGAGCAATAGATAAATTTAGAAAATGTAATAGAATGTGTGCATGCAATAGAATAGAATCCCTCCCCCTATAAAGTACGGTGCAAATGTCCTAGCTTATGCCTTGATGATGGAGCTATGTGGATACCAATGTAATAGATGGATGCAACTCTAGATGAGTGATAGTAGTAGATGATTCTAGGTCCCTCATTATGGTCTCATAACTTTATATTTATAGGGTTCTCTTGATCTAATTTCATAATTAACCTCGAAAAGGCCGACAAAAAGAAAGATAAAAATGTAAAATGGCTAGAAGAGGCCCAAAAATGGTGGGAAAGTGTAAAAGGACCGGTGCGCCCCTGGTGGGACTAGGGCACCCATGGGCGCCTAGTACTAATATAGGCACCCCAACGAAGACTAAAATAACGCGGGATGCTAGAAAATGGCTAGGCATATGGGTCTAATAGGTCGCATGAATGACAAAATAAAATAAACAAGATGGCGAAAGGATAAGGGTTAATTGGAACTCTCTTCGCTCAAGAACCTTTTAAATAGTAGTACGAGACTGGGATAAATAAATGTCTAAAGTGCATGATTTTGTGACTACATTTTTCCCTCACTTTATGTTGGTGAGCGAAAGCTCGATAACATAAAGTAGATAGAGATGCGTACTTGATGTCCATGAAGAGTGTAGTAAAATCATGTCGAAGGACTAGACAAAGAGTGGAATGATAAAAGGATGGAGGAATGTGGAAACTAAAGATGCAAAATGCACAAAGAAAAAGTGATGAGAGTGAACCTAAGGTGGAACATGTGTTTGTAGCTTCCGTAGTGTGTAGTGTACATGCATGGTTAGTAAACCATGTGTGTTACCACAAAGTGTTGTTGTTGACGTTGTTGTTGTTGTTGTTGTCCCGATTTGACTTGCTTATTTCTCATACGACTAGACTTGCGGAGAAAATGATCAAGTAGTCAAATATATATGTATGTAAGTGTAAAAACACTATGTAAAGATGCACGTATGTGTAAAATACACATATGTAAAAGGAAAATGTAAATGTAAATGGAAATGTAAATGAAACATGTGCACTTTGATTCTTGTTGAGAGAGAAAGTGTAGAAGGATATCTTGTCTTTGCGATTTTTTTAGGAGATCTCACACCATATGCTGAAGAAATGTAGGGAGGAAATGCTTTGTGTCCTCTAATTTCTAATTGCTTCCACTGAAAGCTGTGTGTAGAGATATCTCGTATTGTCCTAGTTTTTGGGCTATTTGGCCACTGCCTTTATGCAAGTAGTGTAGAGAGGCACACCCACTGTAACCTCCAAGCCTGTAATTGCTTCCCAGAAATGCTAAGGACACTATGTCTTGTAAAAGCCATTGTGTATGGGGTTCGTAGACTAGTCTGAACCCACTCAATGTATGTAACCCACAATGCCAAGGGCGGAAAGTGCACTGAACTGAACCGATGTAAATATGTTGTGTTAGTATGTAAAACCCCAAATTATGCCCCCTCTTTGGGGGCGCATGTGATGTCGTTGATAGGAGACATGCGGCCCCAAAAGAGGGCCAACCACATGTATGTTATAACGCATGAAAAGTGCTTGGTAGAAACCAAGGCACACACAAACAAGAAGGCTAGCCAAAAACAAGTGTAAAAATGCATGCATGTAGAAAATAATGTATAAGCTATGCAAACAATGTGTAAGCTACCAAGAAAAGTAATGTAAACACGTAAGAAGACAAGTAAGCTGCACAAAGTGGGCTCATAAACATGGGACATCACTCACGATGTCACAAGACACACAAGGCCATCATGGCCACAAACAACAAACAAGTGTGCACACCAAACATAGGGCAAGGCCCTCAAACGATATAAAACAATGGCGATAATGTAACAAACAAATATGGAAACAAATATCCTGCGTAAAAAAAGTTACACATGAAGCACCGTGTGTGCATGAGTTGTTTTTAAACTAATGCTAATATAAGTAAAGACTAACACCTAAATAGCCTTAATTAACAAGAATTAAACAACATACTAAGCACCATCAAGATAAGAATTAAACAACATACCAAGCACCATCAAGATAAGAATTAAACAACATACTAAGCACCATCAAGATAAGAATTAAACAAGGGTTAGATGATAACATTCATCATATACAAAAACTTTGAAACTAACAATGTTTAAGCATCTAAATCCTCTATTCTCTAACAACAAATAAATGAATGGACCTAAATCGGCTCCATGACAATAAAAATGGTTCTCTTTGGCGTTCCAAGAACCTAGGAATGAGGGCTTGTCAAAGTTGGGCTACAAGACCCTTTTAACACCTCTCATATGACCTAAGCACTTAGAAAAGGCTTAACTCTCCAAGATGATGAACTCTCAAGAAAACAAAGGAAATATTTTAGTCTATTTTTCTATATGCTTTGCATTTGTCTTCTCAAGAAGTTTAGGTGTAGGTATAAAGGTAGAAGGAGGGATCCTTATATAGCCCAATGAATAAAGAAAACACTTCATCCCTTTACATGTGGGATAAAAGGTAAAACAAGATTAGGAATGGATAATGTTGCTTTATAAAAGGTAACCTTACTTTAGAAGGGTTTAATTTATGCTTAGTAAGTCATGGGAGTTGGAGGGGTGCTTTAATTAATCAAAGGTGATTAACTAATAGGTAGATATAAGCTTATAGAAGCTAATTAGAGGAATATTAATATGATTTAGGCTATTAGAAGGGATTAAATCAATTAAATATTGATTTATTGGTTAAATAAAGGGAAAACTAATTAATTAATAATAATTAATTAGTCTAGATAGAAGGGTGATTAATTAACGAAGGTGGTTAATTAGGGTGCTCATTGGATAGATGACTTAATTAATTAGCACGAGTGTAATTAATTAATGACGATGAAGAGAGAAGATGAGCACTTTTTGATGATATGTCGTCAATTTTCCGTAAGAGAGATAATTAGCACAATTTAAGTATTTAAATTGCTTGGGCGTAATTATGGGTGTCTACATTTGCCCCTCTTTGGGGTGGCGTAAGTGATGCCATTTCAAAGATAGTAGACGGAAGAAATTTTGAAGGAATAGAAGAAAAATTATTATGAGGGAGAGATGCCCCCTCGAGTGTCGATGGGGTGATAAAGGAAGATGATCAACGATCGAAAAAGGTGAGAAATAGATAGAAGAATGGGTAGGGGCATAATGCCTAGGTGAAGAGAAAGAAAGTGGTAAGAGGAAAGTGATGCGAGAAGAAAATATGGAGAAGTGGAGAGAAGAGCTTAGCTTCTATCCTTTGTATTGGAACACCTTCAGTGTCATCATATTGCCAGAGATCTACGTCATCGGTCCTTATGAAAAATATAAGCATACGACAAAGACATAATGACATGAAAAGCCATACTACAAACAATTGTCCATTGTTGAAAATACCAACTCCACGCATGACATCTGACATACATGCAATGTAATACGAGAAGGAAACAAGCTCATTTAACAGGGAAAACAAGTACGAATGCACATATCTAACCCAACAACGGTCAAGACAATTGTACAAATGTTTTGTTATCAAGCTGAAGAGATTCACATGTTTGTGATGATTGTGACGACAAGGGTTAAAAATGATGCCCTAAGCAAGGATACATGCAAGGGGAAATGATAATGGACACGAGGTCCAAGTAAAAAGTGTTGTGCACAACGAAACAACACCAGACAACAAATGTGCCCTAGAGTACTGAGATTTAAGCAAGCAACTAACTTTAGGAATGGTTGTGAATCAGGGATCAAGTGAGTCATATTAATCGGGGAAGATGTGAAACAAACTAGTAGGATATGGAGGAAATACCATGTGCAAGACACAAGTTTCAGTCGTAATAAGCAAGTTACCAATTTTGTAGGTTTTTTTACTTTTTATGATTTTATGAAAAAAATTTCCCTATTTTTTTAAAGGATTTTTGACATGGTATATTATATTATTTTTTGTTTTTTGTTTTCCAAAATGCGGTGGGCAGTAAAAAAAATAGAAGAAATAGAATGAAGGGCCTAGCGCATGACAGAAAGTGCCCTATGTGGAAGAAAGAAGAAACAAGTGATATATAATGTCCTTGTTTAGTGGAAAAATTAATAAAATAATTATTTTTGAAAAATAATTATTTACGAGAGTGTGGATGAGAAGAAAAATCACCTAGGAGCAATAAAATTGCCTAGGGGGAAGAAAGGGGTATTGGACAACAAAAATGCCCCAATACGGTGAAAAATAAGAGAAAAATAATTATTTAATAAAAATAATTATTCCATAGTGAACAGAGGAGAAAATGGCGATCAAAACTGAGCCTCCAGGCCTTCACGGCGGTGAAAAATAAGTTTATATACCCCACCGGGGGTAAATCACCGCGACTAGTTTATTTGTTACTGACCACTATTGAGTTTTTACTGTGAGGCTCTGATAATGACGAGGACGATGGTGATTGCATGAGACCGATTGAGGCAAGCAAATGTAGTCCGGGGTACCAAAGGCATGCATGCGATGATGACCCCTTCATGAGTATCCGATCTTTTCTTGTCAAATTTTGTCATTAATGCCTAAAATTAGTAATTAGGGCTAGGAGGTCATGCAGGTGCGGGTGTAAAGTCAAGGGCGCAATGCGTCTCTTTGGGGGCACATGCATCGTAAAACACATGTGCCAACACGTAGGCACAAATTCCACACACCCACGTGCACGCGCACACACTAGAAAGGGGGCATACACACAAAAAGGAGGGCACACACATTAGAAGAAGGGCACACACACTTTGGGGACAAGCGCCTTGGCAAGAGGGCATAAAAATGATGGTGCAAGCACCGAATATGTGGCGCACATGCCCAAAAGGGCATGCAGGTGCCTGAATGATGGTGCACGTGCCAAAAGGGAGGTGCACACACCCGAAAGGGTGCGCAAGCATCCCAGGTTGGCGAGAGGATAGACAGAAAAATGCCAAAAGATGACACTTAGAAGAAAATTTTAGGATTTTTGGGTTAACCCTAAAATGATAGATTTCTAGAAGAAATGTTAGTAACTGATGAGTGGATTGACATTTTACAGAGATGACCGCCGAGTGTTGTACGGACACGTGAGCATCACTCCCGATTCGAGTTAGAAGGGAGCATGCGTCGGCGAGACCGGCGAGCCATGTCTATACTTCTCGAGGCGGTGGGGCTAGGCCCCATGTCTCGGATGCCCTCTATCACCTTAGACCATGGTTTCCTGACTGCGCTAGTCGAGTGATGGCATAGCGAGAGCCAGTGCTTTTAGAGGCTACTGCCCGGGAGGTGACTGCGACCACTGAGGACGTATGGCGATTCTCCACGTGCCGATCATGGGCACTTTGATTGAGTACATCTCTGATGTAGGGTAGATCAGAGTAGCTGCGGCGACTATTCGACATAGATGACATACCACATGACGGTATGACCATTGCTTTGCATGAGTGCATTTTTCGACCCGACACATCATGTCACTTATCGGTGGGTTTTGCTCACTTGATAAAGCGAGGACACCATTCTGAGAAGATTATTACCATTAGTTCATGGTATTTTCGGTGGGGAGAGATATTGCTTGGGCGGTGCATCTTGACCCATTTATACTAATATTTACAATTAATTACTTACCACGGTCGAGAAGACCGTGGGGCCAACTTCCTTATTCTGAGATTTGGTCACGGGACCACATTACGATTGGACGCCCATGGGCACTTTGCATGTTTGAGACCCAGAGGAGCCATCCTACATGGCGTAGGTATCGGTAGGTGGCGATGTACGAGGCCACTTAGGCAGCCTATATAGATATAGGCGAGAGTTTGATGAGCTGCTAGAGATAGACATCATATGGAGACCTTATAGACATATCCAGTGGCCAGAGGATGCCATAGAGCTTAGTGTGTGCTCAGTAGAGCACTTTATCCTTGGCAGTCACAGCTATATCATAGAGTTGTATAGAGTTGACAGGTGTTAGTGGTAGCTTGGCATAGTACAGGGGGTTCCACAACCTGATATATGGTATGCCTGCAGAGATTCAGAGAGGCATACTATGGGGCCTCGCATATTGGTGGCCCGAGCCAGGCAAGTTTTTCATAGGTGGTCCCACAAGCATGGGACCCAACACAACAGTCAGGGACCCAGCTACCTCAGCAGATTATTTGACTTGGTATGCCACTTTCCCTAGCCCGTGTCTTACCATCCCAGAGGAGGCACAGGCGATGGGCACTCGATCACCCATAGATATTTGGCATGGTTATGAGCGAGAGAGAGAGCAGCAGGTCCTGATCTAGAGGATCCATTTGATGGATTACCTCACGATGAGTAGGGTGCCCCACAGGCATAGGGACCGAGGCCACAGGGTCCAGGCTGGTGCTGACACGATTCCGAGAGCCGGGTTCCTAGAGCAAGGCCAGTCATCTAGAGCACCATAGGGACTAGCCTCGGGCACGGCTAGTGGCACGAAAACCACTTTAGCAGCGATTCTGACAGGCCCTAGCCTAGAGAGATTAGGCTAGGGCAGAGAGAGATGAGGCCCGAGGCTGGTGTGTGATAGTGATAGCCGAGCAAGATCAGGCTTGGACCTAGATCATGACTTTATTATCAGAGCGAGATCGGGCTTGGGCCCAGGTGGAGGGTGATCAGTGTTGTCCTCTTCCATGGAGATTGACAGATGGCCTCTCGGATGGCCTGGTGTGACAGAGCTTACACCGGTAGACACGAGGCTCAGTTACTGACTTGTGATATTAGAGCGAGATAGGCTCGGGCGAGCATGTAGTGGGCAGGCCGAGTTGGCTTGAGCTACTGCAGAGAGAGATAGCGTCCTCACCGACGCACATAGGGGACAATGGTGATTGCCTGGACTCATAGAGATTTGGTGACAACAGAGGGCAGAGCCTCGTATTACAGGTCTTTATACTTTGAGGCAGTGCCTCTGAGCAACAAGCACTATCTTATAGTCAGTAGTCTAGTAGAGGGACTAGATCAAAGAGGCCTCAAGCCTCAGTGGAGCAGCCGCGACTAGAGAGAGCCGGTGATGCTCATGCCATGCCACGACCTCATGGACAATCCAAATACTCCTTCAGAGGGCTCGAGTCATCCCTGATGTTTTGTAGTTCTACATATGCCTCTTGATGAAGGCTATTATTCCTTGATACATGTACCATTCTTTTATATGCCTCGGATGATGAAGGATTTTATTACATTATATAGATGTAACACTTTTAGTCGCCTCGGATGAAGGCATTTTTGCTATATAGAGTAGTTTTGATACATACCTACATATGATGAAGGATTTTATTACATATAGATGTATTGTTGTGATGTATATCCCCTTTTTGATATAGATATACCACATATGTATGATTTGGACATTTTTGACAAGACATATGTGCATATGAGATGGACATTTGTTTATTATTTCTCATGGATAGATAGCTTTGTTTATTATGCATTCTGATTTTATTTGACATGTATATGTATCATGATCTTGTTGATGTATCACATGTGTTTTGATTTCTAGATGATGTGTTCTTGTAGAATATATATCAAACATGTTTTATTTTATGTGATGTGCCATACTTAGTGGATGGGATGATATGATGATAAGGGTGCGAGGGGGATAGATTTTGATATTTGCGATCCCTCTTGCCCCCATTTGATGATACGATACACGATGATTAGCTTAACATTCATGTATGATGTATACTTAGCTTTTTCTTTGATATATGATGTATAGATGATGTTAGATGTGATGATAGTGATGGTAATGTGATGATGTGATAACAAAATACTTTGCACATGTAATACACATAATCAAATGCTAACAATGAACACAATGAATTAACATAATAATGCACCAAGATTCATTAGCATGTAAAAACACACCTCAATATGCACAAGCAAGAATAAATCTAATCTAAGCAAGAAAAGATGAATTCTAACAAAGTATGCCCAAGCAACAAACAACACAAAAGCACAAACATGAAGCAACTATACAAGCAACAAGCAAAGCAAGAAACAAGACAATGCAAGTAAATGTTTTTGTAAGATGTGTTTTCATACAACAACTTTCTATTGTTTTTTATTTATTTGAAACAATTTTCTATTGTTTAGGCTTTGTTTTCGAGAAATAAATTTCTATTGTTTTGGTTTTTGAAACAATTTTCTATTGTTTTGGTTTTTTGAAACAATTTTCTATTGTTTTTGTGTTTTTGGATATTTTGAATGTTTTTGCAGTCTTTTTGAAATAATTTTCTATTGTTTTTGGTTGTTTTCTAACGGTTTTCCAGAGTTATGCACAGGTAACCAAGAAAGCGTGGATGCCCCCAACGTTAGATGGGGAATATACAAGGGCAAAGGCCATGCACTTATGAACAAGAAGGTGAATTCATTGAATTTCCCACAGCATAAGATGGGAATAACGAAAGACCATGCCCCTCATAGATGAATAAAAGAAGACAAATCCAGATCAAGGCTTGATAGGATTGGGCTCACAGGGAATCTCGAAGGCAGAACTAGGGCTAGGCCAAGTAAAAGTACCCTCCAGATGTAAGATGCTTGTGAACAACGAATCCTCCCAAGGTGCCGAAAATTGGTTTTCACCCAAGGACCTATCCAAAGTGCCACAATTGTGTGGTTTTCACTTGTGGATGACATGTTTTCTCTTTTTCTTTTTCTTCCCTCTTTTTTGATTTTTTGTATTTTTGATCATTTTACCATGTTTTTGATTTTTTGCTTTTTTGATTTTGTGCCATGTTTAAGCATAGAACCGCTTAAGATGCATGGCATTCATGGGCTCACGGAGCTCATCACCATTGGGGTGAGAAAGTTTGTATGCCATGTGTTGTATTTGGCCATAATAACATAGGGTCCTAACCAATGTGGTTCGAACTTTCCTTTCTTTTCTCATTCCGCTCTTGTGTTGAACTGATTCTCCTTCATGACTAAATCACCAACCTCAAACTAGCAAGGTATGATTCTCTTGTTGTATTTTTGGAGACTCTGTTCTATACACTTTGAGGTGATTAAGAGCGCGGATGCGATTCTCATCTAGGAGCTCTAATTCAGCTAGTCTTGCTACCTGATAATCCTCATCTTTATCCAGATAGTCTCTAAGAGAGATTCTAAGGGAAGGAAGTTTAATTTCTAATGGGATGATGGATTATGTCCCAAATACTAAAGAATATGGCATTGCACCCGTAGGAGTGCGAATGGAGGTTCTATAAGCCCAAAGAGCTGGGTGGATTTGTAGGTGCCAATTACGGCCCATTTTACTAATCATCTTCTCCATTATTCTCACCAAAGTCTTGTTTGTGGCTTCGTCCTGTCCATTACCTTGGGGTAATATGGTGTAGACCATTTTGACCTGATTTGGAACCATTGACAAATGCCTTTCACTATTTTATTCTTGAATGACTTCCCATTATCTATGTAAATGGCCGCAGGAATGCCACATCGACAAATGATATGATTCATGATAAATTTGGAAATTTGAGCTCCTGTTATATAGGTTAAGGGACAACTTCCACCCACTTTGTAAAGTATTCAGTAGCTGTGATGATGTGGGTATGACCATCAGATGAGGTAGGGGTAAGTTTCCCTATTAAGTCAAGTCCCCATTTAGAGAATGACCATGGGGTAGTGATAGGTTGCGATGGTTGTGATGGAACATGGATGAAGTTTCCATACTTACAGCAAAGTACACACTTTCGACATAATTACAATAATCGGTTTCCATGGTAGGCGATAGTAGTAGCCTACTCTTAACAATTTCTTGGCAAAGACCATTCCATTTGTATGTGCTCCACACACCCCCTCATGTACTTCTTTGATCGCTTGGATCGACTCATGTCATATCAAGACAACATAACGATTCCCATCGTAGCCACGATGATAAAGTGGATTAGGCTCTGTTTCTCGAAGGGGAGATATCGGGAGGGAACATGTTGTCCTTGAGATAGGTAAAGATGGGGTTTGTACCATGGGGAATGGGACCAACTACATCACAAGCCGAGACAAGACTCGGCATGTCATATGCGGGTTGGCGTAAATTTTCTACAAAGAACGACATGTCATTATTCCTGGCGGAATACGAAGCATAGAACCCACTGTCGCCATAGCATCTACTAATCTATTCTGTGCTCTTGGAATTTGTTCAAATGTAATGCACATGAAGTACTCCTTTAGAGTTTCTACTAGATTTTTGTAAGGTATGAGCTTGTCATCCTTAACCTTGTATTCATCATTAACTTGTTTGATAATTAACTGAGAATCACCCACAACCTTGACATGATGAATGTTCCACTTGATAGCGAGCTTCATCCCTGCGATAAGTGCCTCATACTCTGTAATATTGTTTGTGCAAGGAAAACCCAGGTGAAAATCCTGTGGTATAGGGTCGCCAGAAGGAGTAATGAGGACTACCCTGCACCTGAACCATGAAAAGTAAAGGATCCATCAAAATGTATCGGCACACAACAAATTCTTCAATGTATAGCAATGAGGCATCTGGAAAATCTAGGTTTAAAGGTTCAATGCCTTACAAAGGTGCTTCTGCTAGCTGGTTAGTGAGTACTTATCCTTTAACTGACTTCTGATGTATACATTCTATGTCAAACTCACTTAGTAGAATGATCGAATTAGCCATTCTACATGTGAGGGTAGGTTTAGACAACAAGTATTTGAGTGGGTCAACTTTGGATATCAGCTTGGTTTTGGTATTCAATAGATAATGGTGAAGTTTTTGAAAAGTAAAAACAACATCCAAGCAAGCCTTTTCAATTTGGGGATAGTTGAGCTCATAAGTGATGAGAGTGCGACTGAGATAATACACCACTTTTTCTTTGTGACCCAGGTCGTATTGGGTGAGCAACGCACCAATAGCAAAATTACGTAGCAGAGATATAAAGCAAGAGTGGCTCCCCAGGAGTTGGAGGCACGAGGATAGGTGGATTGACCAAGTATTGCTTAAGCCAAGCGAAGGCCTGTTATTGCTCTGGTCCCTAGATGAAGGTGACATCCTTTTTAAGCAAGTGGGTGAATGAGTGGAACTTATCTGCGCAAGCTACGGTTGCTTAATGTTCTTAAGTGGAGGCATTTCGGTAATATGAGACACACTTTAGTAGGGTCTACCTCAATTCCTCTTCTTGATATGATGAAGCCCAACAGTTTTCCTGATAACACGCCGAATATGCACTTCTTTGGGTTCATCCTGACCTTATACTCTCGTAGGCACTCAAAGATACACCGCAAAATGACATGGCGATCTTCTCTTGTCTTAGAATTTCCGAGGATGTCATCCACATAGTCCTCCATGATATTATGAATCACATCATGAAAAATTACTGTCATTGCCATTGGATAAGTAGCTCCTACATTTTAAGGCCAAATGGCATCACCTGATAATAGAAGGTACCCCAAGAAGTCGTGAAAGCCATTTTGTGTTGATCTTCTTTAGCTATTTTGATTTGGTTGTATCTGAAAAGCCATCCATGAGAGATAGCATCTCATATCCCGCGTGAAATCCACAATCATGTCAATGTTTGGCAGTGGAAAATCATCCTTAGGGCAAGCCTTATTAATGTCTCTAAAATCCGTGCAGATTCTGATCCCGACAGGCTTTTTCTGGACAAGGACGATGTTAGATATCCATTTAGAATAATCAATAGGCGGATGAATCCTACCGCAAGCAATCTTTCTAGTTCCTCTTTAACTAGTAGGGCTACCCATGGGTGCATCTTTCTGAGCTTTTGTTTGATAGGCTTAGCATCTACATGCACAACTAGGTTGTGCATGACTAAAGTTGGGTCTAAGCCTGACATGTCTTTGTAGGACCATGCAAACACGTCTATAAACTCTCGTAGCAGCATAGTGAATGTCTTCATTCTCTAGCCGAGAGTGAAGCTCCCAATTTTACTATCTTTGGATCCTCCTTTGTACCAATATTGACATCGATAGTCTCCTCTACTAATAATTTTGACAAGTCCTCCATACACGTAGGATCGAGAGGAAGGTTGAGATCTTCGTCCAAGGATGTCTCCATGAGATTTTCATCCTTGGCGTGGTCACTTTCATTTTCCTTTGATTTTTGCACCTGTTTGTCGGTGCCTCAAAGAGGTTTTCACTGTGTGACTTGGACTTTGATTTTGCCGAGGCTTTACGTTGGAACTTTTTCCCTCACTTTTTCTTAAGTTTTGCTGACCACGAAGCTCAACCTCCTCACCAAAGTAAGCGCAAGTATCCAAGTCAATATAGAAGCCCTTTTTGTGGTCTCCAATGGGAATTATATCCCGTATGCCCATGAACTCTGCGATAGCTTCATCATTCTTAAATAGATCTAGCGAAATGTGACGTTGTTGGTCCCATTCAACAAGGGAAGGGTAAACAAGGTCAAGGTTTGGTTTTGTAGCGGTTATGGTTAGGACAATGTGGTTCTTGAATAGGTTTGTAGAGGCAAGATCCTCATATTGGCTATAATGGGAATCCGTATAGGTTGTCAGATAGTCGAGAGCTATCCTCACATTCAGAACAAGTAACGTCTTGATCATTGGGGTGTGCTCCATAAGGGTGAATCTCAATGCTGTATCTTTCTGTTTTAAAATGTGGAATAGGCACCGGTTCTCTCTGTCCTTGTTCGTTTCTTCCACATCCTAGGACCTTGTAGCCCTTGGAGTACATCATTTTGCTTTGGATTTCTCATATTCGGGGTTTGATAATAGGTTGGATGAGTATCCTCTAGGACCCAAGTTGTAGGTGCATCTAACAATTTTCTTCACCAACAAGCCTCCAGGTAAGAACTACCCAATGGTGTGTTCATTTCTAGGTCTTACGAAGTGATAGTTGGGTCGACCTCTAGTCTTGGGCGATAATGAGAGGTCTAAAACCAAGAGGGCTTGCTGCACATTATATTCTCTGTAGCAATATTTAAGGATTTTCATCTCCCATGAATCAAAAGGAGAAGTCGATGTAGACGCACCATGGGTCTGCGGAACCGAGAGAATATGAATCTATCTCGAGATTCTATGGCCTCAGATTGGAGAGGGACAACTATATTGATGGAGGGACATGCATATGTGCCCTTATGTGCAAAGCTATTGAGAGCTCTGCAGTGAGTGAAGGGCTCTGAATCTCCTTGTATTGTAATGGTGTGTCCCTCATGCTTCAATTTAATACACTGATGGAACGTCGATGGCACGACCTACATGGCATTAATCCATGGCCACTCGAAGCATATTATACAAAAGTTCCAAGTCTAGGACATGAAACTTTGTTTGATGGCAAGTGGGACCCACCTCCATGGGCAATGTGATTGTGCCGCTGACTCCCTTTCCACATTGTCGTAAGTGGTGATAGTGATGATATTCGATTCAAGATCTACCTCGGTATGTCCAAATGTTTAACCAATTTTAACATGCATATGTTCAACCTTGATCCGTTATCTACAAGCACCCGTTTGATCTTCCTACGGGTAACCACTACCTCAATGTACAAAGGAAGATTATGCATTGGATTGTCAGTAGGGATCTCCTATGATTGAAGGCAATGTGTTCATTTGGTATGATGTTTGCCACTGCGGCTTGGAGATGTGTAGGATCGACCTCTAATGGCACTCCCAACCCCTAAAGAGTTTGGTATAGAATGTCTTTGTGTACATTGGATATCTTAAGAAGATCTAAGATCAAAATATTAGCAGACGTCTTCTCAAGTTGCTCTAAGAGGTTGTATTTACCAATTTGTGGGGTCGATGGAGAAGGTTCCGAATCACGAGGCGGGCATGCCTTGTTACCATGGCACAATCCTTTCCCTTGATTCGGATGGCATTAATATGGTCAATAGGAGAGCGAATACATCCAATAAGCGAATCATAATGATTGTTGTCTTTTTTGGTGTATAAGTAATTCGCTGCTTTATAACCTTGGGATGACTCTCCCCGATCCAGCTTTGACTTTTCTGATTTATCATGATTGGGGAATGGCTCTTTATATATCCCCATTTTCTCGTTGGGTGTTTGAGTTTTTCCTAGGTTGTCCACCTCTATCTCCCCATTGTTGATGAGGTCTTGAATATAATGACGAAGACACAAACATTTGTCTGTCTTATGTCCTTTGACACGATGCATTTCGTAATATTCATGCTCCTTGTACCATGAAGGTTTGGGAGCATTGTCATCAAATGGTTGTGTCGTAGGATATGTCATCATGTGAACCGCATCCAATTATTTTAGTATAACCGACAAAGGTTCATTAAGAGAGGTGAACGTTCTTCATTTTTGTGGTGGTTGAATTAGTTCTTTGGTCGGGTTTAAAAGGTTGACCGGTTTGGACCGTTTGTACATGTTTGGAATCAGTGATCCCATCTCCCACCACATTTTTGTTTTTGTTAAAAACCTTTGGCTTCTCTGTGGGTTTAACATTTTGATTATCTCTAGATTGGGTCTTGAGAGTTCCTTTTACAATGAGAGATTTCTCTATCTGAACCCCTTTTTTGATGACCTCCTCAAAAGTGCAAACACAATGCATTTGGAGGTGGAAAGCTATATCCGGATTGAGGTTGGGTACAAAAATACTAACCAACTATTTTTTAGGGAAAGCGCAAGGGAAGCGGCTAGCTATCCCTCTCCACCTTTGGAGGAAGCTGGCGAAAGTATCATTAGGGCGTTGTTTGGCACCACATAAATCTGCCATGGTGACATCACTCTCTATGTTATACGAGAAGTGACACACAAACCTTTCTGCCAATTTTGGCCAAGTGAAAATTGATCCCCGAGGTAAACGTGTAAACCACTCCAAGGCTTGACCTCCTAGACTCTTGGAAAAAGTCTTATGAGATAATTGTCACTATAGGACACCTCTTGACATGCCATATAGAAATCTTTGACATGATCCCGTGGATCTCCCTTCCCTTTATATTTGTCAAATTTTGGCATATCGAATTTCTTAGGAAAGGGTTGAAGGGTCATAGTCTTGTCAAAAGGATAGGGGCATAATTCTTCATATTGATACTTTCTAATGCTCCCTATATTTCTCTCTTGAAGGTTTGTGAGTGTTACTTTCATAGACTATACCTCTTGTGCGAGCAATTGTTCTCTAGTGGGAGAAGCGGGGATATATACTCGATGATACCCCGTATCATCTTCTTCTTGATTTTCTCTATGGAATTCATTGATCTTAACCTTAGGCCTTGACTTTTGAACGTTTTTTCTTGCTTCCTTCTGTACATGAGAGGTTAGCAAAGCTAATTTTTGGCTTAGGCTACTAATCTATTGTTGAATTGTGGTTTCTTCTTCTAAAGGTTCCTCCTCTTCCTCGTTTTGTGGAGGTTCTTCACCATTCTCATGTCCCATCATGTTTTTACGTGGCACTTTGATAAAGGGTATTCTATGTCCCACTATCTTATTATTTCCTACGTTGGAGGTAGAGGCATGTCCATGCATCAAAATATCCTCCATGTTGATAAGGGGTCGTTCTTCCTCATTAGCGTTATTCACAGGTGGGATTGTTTCACTTTCAGTGGGCATTTTGGCCCCTAATTCTATGACCCGTGCTAGCACTCTATCCTTATTTCTAAAAAGAAACTTGTCTAATAGAGTGGGGTTAAAGTCAAATTTTGCGTGTGGGGATTCCAATTCATTACCACTATGATCGACCATATCTTCTATCTCTTTTTCCACAAAAAACAGAGGCCCTAGATCATGTCCAATGAAAGGGTTTGACCCTTGTCTATTGGAGGCTTCCCAAGCTTGCATTTGTTGTTCCTCGTATGTTTGTTTCTTGAGTCCTAGTCATGTTTTGGGAGCCATGATTTGTGATAGTTTCACTAAGGTAAATTGTAAATGTGTTCAAAACTTTGTTACCACACCTAATTGAAATGCAAGATAAATTGTCAAGAATATGAATGAATAAAAATGTGAGAATACCAATGTGATAGAGTGATAAATTACAGTGATACAAATGTTTGGTATCTAAACCTATCAAATGAAGTACCTCTATACTACGTCTCAAAAAGTAGTTTAGTGCATGAAGATAATTAACAAGATGTTCTCACTTATGCCAAGTTCAAGAGAATGAACAAGATGTAAGTAAATACAAAAATTAATGTGACCTCCTACCAAGATATACTAAAAGTGAGTTCAAATTTGATTAAGACCTATATCCAAAAAAGTTCCGATTCTGATTAAGTTCGTGAGTGACACAACAATATCACCAAGATATGTTAACCAAACTTTGCGAAAGTAAGGTATTGATATCAAGACGCTATGGATACAACATGCACAAGTGGTAACACGTAGCACTCTTCAAAATCAAGGTAAACATAAAACTGATCCAAAAGCTCAAAGTATAGCTAGGAATATTTAGAATGTGCATAGCGTAACCTTACAATATAGATATTTAGGTTGAGTTTACAAGAAACAAGACGTAAATATCAAAATTGTATTGATATGATTCAAACAAAGTAACCCTTCTAAGGAAGTTCAAGATGATGAACCACGCCTAACTATAAAGAAGTTCTTGACATGGGTATCAAGATCACAATGGTCACTAATGATATGAATATGTCTCTGCATACTTTAGATGTTTAACTTACCCAACCGCAAACATGGATGGGCGTAAACGGATAAAAAAGTGGCAGAAACAATTGATTGATAACACAAAGGTAGTCACCCTTCTTTTGATCAACAAAATGCAAAAGAATGTGAAGGAAGCAAATCAAAATGGGAATGAAAAATGCTGGCTTCACTTCGGCAGAGTTTCGCCTCGCCTTAAGGCAAGTGAAAAACTAAGCGAAAGTAATGCGTCACACGTTTCGCGATGAAAAGATGGTTCACAACTCAACATTGTTTTAGAATGGTCAAAGTGGGCTCCTGGCCAAAGTATATTTTCCTAGGTGGTTCTCTCGTCCTAGGTGTTACAAAATTTTTCCACCAGTGGGACAATTTACCCAAATAGTCCCGACTATCTTGGGAGTATCTCAACTTTTCCCTCTTTAAGCACAGTGGGCAGTAAATGCATCCATCGTGTACTTAAAAGGGTTGTATAGGGACAACTTGTAATGCTATCTCACAAAGGAATCACTAGTCAGGTAGGTAGTGTGAAGCACTTCCCGTTTCGTGCACAAGGTTCCCTCTTGTGTGGACTAATTTGGGGTTCTTGAACCACCCCCATTGTTGTAGCTTAAGGTGCTATGCCAAAGGGGTTATGTTCGATTGAGCGAGAGGGATGTACCCTTTTACGAATCCCGCAATACAATGTTTTGAATATGTTCTTCTTTTTATCTTGTTTAATTAGGTGTGGTTTGCTTGAAACACCTTTTGGTAACTCGTATAACAACTGTTTTAGTAGTTTTTGACTTCATTTTGATTCCTCCTTTCTTTGACAAGCGAGGTGTTTTAGTCTTGTATGATGATTTTAGTAGTTTTCCATCAAAAGAGTAAACACCATTTCGATTCTTTAGATCGTCTCAAGGACGTAAGAGAAGAGCATACGTGATGTTTCCAAAATATGAAAAGATATCAAATGGAAAAACACTTTAATTCAAACACACCAAGTTAACCAATTCTAATTCAAATATTCCTAACAACCTCAAAGCATAAAAAGGATTTAAGAATCATTTGTGATTCGCAAGATCACCCCAAGGGACGCGAGGAAGAGTATACGCGATCTTATTCCTATAAGTAAACATGCAAAGTTTAACTAATCAAGTAAAATCATGTAAAAACATCCTGTAAAAATGAGTATGTGATTAGATAAAACCTGCAAGAATGTTAGCACCTCAACACATTAATTTCAAGAAAATAAAAGACACTGCGCCTTTGTTTTTGCATCTCGTGTGCGAGTTAGGGCTAATATGCCACTCTGTGTTTTTTAATTTACAAAGCACCTGCGCCACCCAAGAGGCGTGTGCGCCACCAAAAAGATGTGTGTGCCACCTTCAATAAAAATAGGTGAACTTCGACATAATGCTTGTCTTTGCTGAAAAAGCGTGTGCGCCACCTTTGGGAAAGTGTGTGCGCCACCACTTTGTAAAACAGTCTCGAGATTCCGACAGAACACTTGCGCCACCAGAAATGTGTCTATGCCACCAAAACAACGTGTGTGCTTGGGTTAGGGTGTACGTGCCAATCTGACAGGTTTTGAATTGTAGTGAAGGTACAGTATGAAAATGTGTCTGCACCTAGGTTAGTGCATCTGTACGCTAGTTAGGGTATGTGCTCTGGGGTTAGGGCGTATGCACTAGGATCGATAAATAGAGAATTAGGTTCTGACAAGTGCACTTGTGCCATCCGAGAGGTTCCTGCGCTACCAAAAATGTACCTGCACTCCCGATAGTGTGCCTGCGCCACCCCTGCAACCAAAATACGGCAAAAAACACAAGAAATCTCATAATACTTCAAATTTTGACAAGTTAGTTTAAAAATGACAATAACCCATTAAAATGATGGCTATGAACAAGAACTTACACATATAAAATTAGTAAAAATTCCAAGAAAATGAACATTAATTACTACATGTGCATATCAAAAGTTAGCCAAAATAATGAAATTTAAACTAAAATGCAAAGGGACTAGGTCCCACCGGTGTGCAAATGTGTGCATGAGTTGTTTTTAAACTAATGCTAATATAAGTAAAGACTAACACCTAAATAGCCTTAATTAGCAAAAATTAAACAACATACTAAGCACCATCAAGATAAGAATTAAACAAGGGTTAGATGCTAACATTCATCATATACAAAAACTTTGAAACTAACAATGTTTAAGCATCTAAATCCTCTATTCTCTAACAAAAAATAAATGAATGGACCTAAATAGGCTCCATGGCAATAAAAAATGGTTGTCTTTGGTGTTCCAAGAACCTAGGAATGAGGGCTTGTCAAAGTTGGGCTACAAGACCCTTTTGACACCTCCCATATGACCTAAGCACTTAGGAAAAGGCTTAACTCTCTAAGATGATGAACTCTCAAGAAAACAAAGGAAAGCTTTTAGTCTATTTTGTTATATGCTTTGCATTTTTCTTCTCAAGAAGTTTAGGTGTAGGTATAAAGGTAGAAGGAGGGCTCCTTATATAGCCCAATGGATAAAGAAAACATTTCATCCCTTTACATGTGGGATAAAAGGTAAAACAAGATTAGGAATGGATAAGGTTGCTTTATAAAAGGTAACCTTACTTTAGAAGGGTTTAATTTATGCTTAGCAAGTCATGGGAGTTGGAGGGGTGCTTTAATTAATCAAAGGTGATTAACTAATAGGTAGATGTAAGCTTATAGAAGCTAATTAGAGGAATATTAGTATGATTTAGGCTATTAGAAGGGGATTAAATCAATTAAATATTGATTTATTGGTTAAATGAAAGGGAAAGCTAATTAATTAATAATAATTAATTAGTCTAGATAAAAGGGGTGATTAATTAACGGAAGGTCGTTAATTAGGGTGTTCATTGGATAGGTGACTTAATTAATTAGCATAGTGTAATTAATTAATGACAATAAGAGAGAAGATGAGCGCTTTTGACGATATGTCGTCAATTTGCGAGAAGAGAGATAATTAGCGCAATTTAAGTATTTAAATTGCTCGGGCGTAATTATGGGTGTCTACAACCCATTAAGCACGTTAAAAAGATAGCTAGTATGTCAAAAGTGTGTATAAGCAAGTGATGTAAAGTGCTAAGTACAAAATGAAACAATAACATCTGGGAGAGATGAATGTGGATGCCCCCAACGACCAATGTAGGAAGGGTAGAAGGTGAGCATCCATGTCATGTGTAAGAGACATGTATTTATGATCACAACTAGAAGAAGGCGTGAATGCACATGTGTGGATGGTATAGATAAATGACATACAATTAATCAAACTAGCATGTGTAATAAAGTGATCATGAACAACAAAAGTGAGCAAGAGTATAAGCAACCATAATATGCAATATGTTGTGGATGGATGGAATGGAATGCAATATGGAGTGATAAGAGCCGTGTGCCCCGAGTGGATGGAAATGTATGTAGTGAGGTTCATTTTGTTTCCCCCTTAGCAGTCAAGAATGAACCGTAAATGAGAGTGTGTCATCAGGAAATGGTCGAGTAGGATGTGTTGTGTCTAACACGCTGTGATGAATGTGTATGGTCGTAGTGGTGAGATGTGACCCAATGATGATATGTGCATGAACCTTATACCCAAAGCATATATCACAACAAAATGAGAGTAAAAGTGATGATTTATCCTAAGTGTATATCACTACGAAATGAAATGAGGGTGTGGTGATGTAACCTAAGGTGTAGACCACTAGAACATGATAGAATAGGTGATGATATAGCCTAAAGCATATGTCACTATAAGATGAATGCTAGGAGTGGTGATGTAACATAAGGTTTATACCACTGAACATAACGGAATAGGTGATGATTTAGCCTAAGGCGTATGTCACTAGCCGAGGAATGTCACATGCTAAAAGGTCGAGTAATAAATATGTAAGGTCCATTTGATTTGTAAACCCTCAACATTCGAGTATGGACCAAGGAACTAAAGTGCGTCATTGGGTAATGAGTGCAATGCGTAGAAGACAATGTAGTATATGTAAGGATAAAATCTGACCATATGATGAGTGGTATATGTAAGTATACGATGTGTAAGATGCAACACAAAAAGTGTAGAATATGTAAAATGTAATGTATAGAATGACATGTAATGTATGTAGATAAACTAGTGATGTAGTATGTAAGATGGTGTAATGCTAGACTCACGTTTAATGAAGAATAGAATAGTATGTAGAGTATGTGTGAAAATGTGTGGTGTAATATGTATGGTATGTAGATAAAGGAATAATGTCAGGGAGGATAAGTAGTGTAGGATGTAAGATGCGTGGACAATGGTGTATGCATAATGAAAACTAGCATGATGTATGATGTATAAATGCACAAATGTCAAAATGTTTTAGAATAAATGTAGAATGTATAAGGCGTGATGTGTGATGAAGCAAAATGTGTAATGTCGATGGTGCAGTGTGTGGGGTTCAGTGTAGTAGTAATCCCTCAACAATCAAGTGTGAACCGAAGCACAAGAGTGTGTCATCGGGTAATGGCACTATAATGTGTGAAGAGTATGTGTAATGCGAAGCTATGAATGTATAAGAATGTAAAGGATGATGAGTATGACTATGCTGATATGAAGTGTGGAGGGATTGTGTGAGTGTTATGCCCCCAAGTGTATTATGATGATGGATATCTATGTAACAACGCGAGAGGTGACATGCCATTATGGTAGAACATTGTTTATTTCTTGATAAGAGGGAGGACCAACACAATGATAGGTCGAAGCATCAGTAGGATCATGCGATGGTGGTGGTATGTGATCGTCAGATTGTTCATCATCATAATAAGTTATATTCGGTGTTGGAAAATACGAGAATGCGGAAATGGAATCAATTCCCCAAAATCTACAGCAGTGGAAGTGTAAACAAGATAAATCCAAATCAAAACAATGTACACACACATAACATAACATGTACCGTGGTTCACCCAATGTGGGCTACGTCCACCAAAGATAGAGATCTCATATATATAATAATCAAGAGTACAAAACAACTCTTCCCATAAGAGTACAATGCATCTCTTCAAGAGTATCTCATCTCCCGAGATCTCTAAACGGACCTCCATGAGTGCCTTTGCGCAATTGTGCCTCTAAACCATTGACATATCTCACATACCAGGGAACTACTACATCTCTTATCTACAACCAAGCTCTCATGTGAATCAGAACAAGACCTCTCACATGGGTCTACCATATGTATAGTTATAATTGTGCACCAAGAAGTAAGTATGTCTCTTCATCACTGCATCAACCTATGCAAACATGAATACAACCTCCTCTACAATATCTAGATCTACATGGATCATCAATACAACATGATCTCATGGATCTATGAATACAATATCTCATAACAACATGTGGATCTAACAATATAAGACTAGATCTACATGGATCAACAATACATCATGATCTCATGGATCTACAATACAAGATCTCACCAACATGTGGATCTACAAGAAGAAACTATATGTGCTTTGCATACTATGCAAGCCATTACAATGAGACAATAACTATACAAAGGAAATACAATAGAATATTTTACCCTCTTTTCACCATTGAGATGTACCCACCATAACTTTACCTGCTATTTACTTATGTCCAGCTTCTCTCCATGAAAGCTCTGTCTTCATGTAACTTGTTCTTTCTTTATCTTCTTCTTCATCCTCTCAATCTAGGAGAATCAAGGATCTAACTCAATCCTTCTCTTAAATTAGCCTTCTAACCCTAGATTTCATGCTTATATATGCATATACAAACTTAGGGCACCATAGCTATGCATTACAACCTTTAGATTCACTTTATAACTAAAGTTAGATCTAATTCCCATGAGTTAAATATAAACATTCATGCATAAGTAATCGATGCTAGTTCCCTAACCGATGGAAGTTCCTTTATTGACCGATGGTGGTTCATCTATTGATCGATGGCGGTTCTTCTACTGACCAACAACAATTAACCAACCAATGTCGGTTCTTCGTGTCAACTAGCCACTTGTAATGCATGCTCATTGTGAAGCAATCTAGCTCCACAACCCAATAATCTCCCACTTGGAGATAAATTGTTGAACCTTTGTACATATACCTGTACATCACCGTCCTCTACATACCATGAAGACCAACTATTCTTTCCTTCAACAATTCTCTCAAGTAATTAGGAAGATTAAACCATCTTCTAAAAAACAAGAAGATAACAAACCATGACTTACCATATACCTACACGAAGCTACTACTGATTCGTGATACCCGAGCTATCAATACATCAAGCTCCCACTGAATCATAACACCAAGCCTCTCATGCAATCAAGCCATCATGACTAACACACTTGCAAGAGATCCCAACTCGAACCGAAGTTTATCACAAGAGCTTCTAAGGCAACCATAACCATCCATCTACCATGTCTCTATGCTACCACCAATGCAATTGACCAAAGACAAGTCAAACTGGAATATGCGAAAGCAAAACTAGATCCTGGGTCTAGACATCCCAAATGAGTATTACATGCAACCACTGATGCACCCACAACACCTACATAACTCAAAGAATCTAAACACTTGCAATTTGCAAAACCAACCTTGCATAAACAACTTTCATGTCCAAGACAACAATATGTAGAAATCATATCTATCATGGAGTAACATGGTAACAAGAGGACATACAAACATCCCCTACTCGTGCTCAAGGCATCTAAACCATGCTCATATGCATATAAAACATGCTCATAGGGCATCCATGTGTAAAAAAATATCTACACCATCATAAACTCACAAAATAGAATCTATCCACATGTATAAACTCACCATATACATCCATCCATATCACCAGGCTCTCCGAAAGCTCCAAGTATGCCACCGACTAACTCCAAAGCCAAATATGAATCATGTGCTCATCAATGTCAACAAAAACAACCATGCTAAATGATGTTACTAACATCAAGTGCAAATACTAGTAAACATGTCATCAACATACTTTGCACACAAACCAAGATGAAAGCAAACAAGGGCAACATCAATAAGATGTAAATATACATTCTTGTCACACTATAACCTGTAACAAATAGATTTTATGTCTTCCACCCTTTAAACAACTGAAACATGCTTTCTATTCTTCACCCAATTGAACAACCATCAATTGTCATCCCATAAGGATATCCAGGCACTACAAAATAAAACTGGAAGTAACGTCATCATGCACTAAGTATAAAATACCTACAAAACCATGATTGTCCTCCAAAACAACTTGTGCCTCATGCTACTCTAAGTAACATCCTCCTCTCACTCCACACATGCATATGTGCGTCCAACCTGCAATGCTAAAAACCATGGCTTGCTCCCACTTAACATGAACTCCCCTGCATTGCTTCTAATAACAAGCTCAAAAGCTCCAATATATATATATCAGCGATAAATAAAACTAGATGAAAGAAATATAAACTTGATTCCCTTCTTAACAAAGAATACTTCTACGTCATAGAAGTTTGGACTTCTTGTGAAGTAGGTGAATCACCTTCTTTTCATCCTGTGTACTCAACATCTTTCGTTACCTACAACTGTGTCTAAACATGACTTTTCATTGAGGATCCCATCCTTAGACTAGATATCCTTGTCCTCAAGATTCCAACATATCCTAGAAATAAAAGTCAAGCTCACCAAATATCCATGGTGTAAATTTTACTTGTGCACACAATCCAAACATAATACCAATTGCTTCAAATGAAAGAAATAAAACATGAACCATATAGAGATACTGACCCAAAGTCTCACTGGACTAACCAAGCCAACTCCGTCCTCTTTCTGATTCAAACATTGAAGTGATCTACATCGTCTCTGCCATGTACACTCTATGCAAGAAAATCGATCCTCCAAAATAGGACATTGAACCATCCATGCCCTCTTCTAATGCAAAAACCTAGTACATATTCACTGCCACAGAGACCAACCTCTGCTTTCCCGACCGGTATCGGTTCCTCTTTGACCGACGTCGGTTCCCCGATCGACCTCAATGCTTTGCTTTGATGAACATAACGCCACAAAATTGGCATAGTACACCAAACCTATGCCTACTCGACCAAATTCGATAGCTATCTTGAGCTAGTCATTTCAAAAACACCCAAATATCGTACAAAAACATTACAACAATAATCCATGCAATAAAATTACATCAAGATGAAATACATCACCTTACTAGCACCAAGATACTCAACCACATCTTCAACTAAAGAACATGCTTCTCTGATGGAAGCCCCGTCTTCGTTCTATGCTATTTCCTCTCTCTACCGAAGCGAGCATCTAACTCCTCTATCTCATACTTAGATTTACAATCCCAAATATGCATGTGCAACATACAAGCATTGAAATACCAAGGTAATAAAAACCATACCTCTATAATCTGGATCTGATAATTTGACCAACATGCATGTGCCTCCAAGAACTAGGGACACCTCAACAATCAAGATACATTCATTGTATCTTCTCAAAATTCTCATATCTCGTGATTTTTCTCGTTTAAACCAGGGTTGCTCGAACCAACCATGGTCACCTCATAATCGACCACACCATACCTACCGACGATATCGGTATCCATATAACCTACCACCATCCATGTCATTTTTCAACAACCTTACTTTTCCAGCTCCCACTTGAGATTGAATCTCTTCTTGCGATCTTATCATCAGGAAAACAAACCCTAATCTCATACACCTATGAGTAATACCACTTAACAAAACACTAAAGCATAAACCCTTGCTCAAAAACTAAAGCCATCATTAATACCACTTGTTGGTATCATACAACAAAGCTAATCCAAGATCAACCAAGCTCTAATACCAGTTGTTGGGAATATGGAATGCGGAAATGGAATCAATTCCCCAAAATCTACAAAAGAGTGGAAGTGTAAACAAGATAAATCCAAATCAAAACAATGTACACACACATAACACAACATGTACTGTGGTTCACCCAATGTGGGCTACGTCCACCAAAGATAGAGATCTCATATATGTAATAATCAAGACTACAAACCAGCTCTTCCCACAAGAGTAAAATGCATCTCTCTAAGAGTATCTCCTCTGCTAGATCTCTAAATGAATCTCCATGAGTGCACTACAATCGTGCCTCCAAACCATCACCAGATATCACATACCAGGAACTACTACATCTCTGAACTACAACCAAGCTCTCATGTGAATTTGTAACAAGACCTCTCACATGGGTCTACCATATGTGTAACTATAACTATACACCAAGAAGTAAGTCTGTCTCTCCATCACTGCATCAACATGTGCAAACATGAAGACAACCTCCTCTACAATATCTAGATCTACATGGATCATCAATACAACATGATCTCATGGATCTATGAATACAAGATCTCACAATAACATGTGGATCTAACAATATAAGACTAGATCTACATGGATCAACAATACATCATGATCTCATGGATCTACAATACAAGATCTCACCAACATGTGGATCTACAAGAAGAAAATCTATGTGCTTTGCATACTATGCAAGCCATTACAATGAGACAATAACTATACAAAGGAAATACAATAGAAGATGTTACCCTCTTCTCACCATTGAGATGTACTTGTCATAGTTGTACCTATTATTTCCTTCTGTCCAGCTTCTCTCCATGAAAGCTTTGTCTTCATGTAACATGTTCTTTCTTTCTCTTCTTCTTCATCCTCTCAATCTAGGAGAATCAAGGATCTAACTCAATCCTTCTCTTAATTAACCTTCTAACCCTAGCTTTCATGCTTATATATGCATATACAAACTTAGGGCACCATAGTTATGCATTACAACCTTTAGATTCACTTTATAACTAAAGTTAGATCTAATTTCGTGAGTTAAATATAAACTTTCACGCATAGGTAATCGATGTCGGTTCCCTGACCGATGACGACTCCTTTGCTGACTGATGGTGGTTCATCTACTGATCGATAGTGGTTCTTTTACTAACTGATGGCGGTTCTTCTACTAACCAATGATGGTTAACTAACCAATATCGGTTACTGTGTCAACCGACCACTTGTAATGCATGCTCATTGTGAAGCAATCTAGCTCCATAACCCAACATTCGGTCCTCGTCAGTCAACATATGTAGGGTTTATGACGGATGTTGGAATTACAAGTTTAAATTTAGGTGGTGATTGCTGCGTATGACTTGGTGATGTGGCAGGTACTTTTAATGGAGGAGTAGTGAGATTGTCCTTAAGAAGAGGTTGCTTAGCTTGACTTGGTAATACAACTGATGACTTAGTAAGAGGACGTGATTTAGAGAAAACCGTGAGAAGTGATGGCTTGTTTTGATTTGGTAATGTTGTAGAGGACAAAGTAGGAGGAGGTGGTGAACTAATTTGGAGAGGTTATTGCTTATGTTGATTTGGTGATGTCGTAGGTGGTTGCTTAGGTGATTCTTGACTAACTGAAGAATGCGCATGAGGAGCAGTATGATGATGCTCATTAGATGGAGAAGGAACAGACTTAGGAACCCATTGAGATGTAACATGACATTGGGTAGTGAATGAGATAAACCCTTGATGCTCAAGATGTTTGACTCTACATTGTAAGGCATAACAATCATTGTCATTATGTCCATTGATTTGATGATAATTGCAATATGGATGACCTTGATACTTTGTTAGCCGATAAGGAGGATAATAATGAGTAGGTGGCAAAGTGATCAATTGATGACTAAGGAGTGCAGTAAGAATGTCATGTTGCTTAGTATTACACTCAAATATGAGAGGCTCGGGTAATGGCATGTCTTGAGGTTCAACTAGATGACATGTAGTGGACATAGATTACATATAAGATGTAGAAGGAGCAAAAACATGGGATTGAGAAGCATCCTTAAGCTGTTGAATTTCATATTTGAGGGATGTGATCGTGGATTCCATAGCCACAAATTTGTCTTGGAATAAAGCATGTAAAACATGGATTGAGTCCAATAGGGGTTAAGTATATGGAGACTCACTAGGGTTGTTAAATGTAGACAAGCGATTATAGGACTTAGTTCATGAGGTGACGTATTATCATCATAATACTTGGTGTATAAGGATGTTTATAAAGTAGCATGTTAATTAGGTATCTCCTAAGTAAATCAAATAAAGAAACTTGACCCATGATGGAGGAAAAATGAGGATCATAAGTGTGAAATACTTCAGTTCACCAAAATGATTAACTAAAATTGACTAAACTAGGTAGTATGAAGATAGTTAATCTAAGCTATGAACAACTATAATAAAATAGATAAATATAATAAAGAAGTATGCAAGCAAGCTAAACAACTATGTAAAATGAAATGCTAACCCTAATATGTAAGAAGGAAGAGGAAAGAACTTAGTTCAATGATATATGCTTATTGGACATTATCGCAGAGGTAACTGGATAAATCATAAGTAAGAACAACTTCGCAGGAGTGTAAAAAAGGATGGATCTGGAGTATCTATCTCGGAATGGGAACCTGGAGGAGGATTAAGGTGCATGTGGGTGCTTTGATCTACAATTTGGGCACCCTAGTCTCATGAAAAGATCTTAAAATGGTTTTTCGGGGGTTGGAAGGTGGTCTCAAACCCTCGATGTGTATCGTACATGCTTCGCTATCTTGTGCAAGATGCCATTGATATGAAAGAAAGACTTGCAAAAGATCAAAAAGAAGTATGAAGATAGTTAATCTAAGTTATGAACAATTGTACTAAAGTAAATAAATGTAGTAAATAAATATGTTAATGATCTAAGCAAATATGTAAAATGAAATGCTAACCCTAATATACAAGAGAGAAGAGGAAAGAACTCAAATTGAATAATATATGCATGTCAAACCAGTTGCATTGATGACCAGGAAATCAAAACGCAAGAATGACTGTGAGACTCCGAAAATGATGGAGCTAGAGGATTTAACTCGACGGGGCACCCACAGGTGCTCTGGTAAGTAGAATAGGTGCCCTAGAATAGGAAAATGTCTAGAAATGGTCTTCACAGGTCCCGGAGGTGACTGATGTCCTTTGCTTTGCTTGTCTCATTCATTTTCTTATGCTATGCCAAATACTCCATATATTCCAATAAGAATAATGACCTGTAAAAGACTAAAAAGAAGTATCAAAACCCTAAAAAAGAAAGATGCAAATGAATGGGTCAGACCGATCTCAAATACCACAATAATGGGCTTACTAACCTGAGCATTGCACTACATTTTGGACCCGAATGTAGTTCTGGTGTGTGTGTGCATGTCATGCCCTAGGTGCTCTTGTGCCAGTCACACTTTGTGAAATAACGAGCAATAAATAAATGTAGAAAATGTAATAGAATCTATACATGGAATAGAATAGAATCTCTCCCCTATGAAGTGTGATGCAGATGTCCTAGCTTGTGCCTTGATGATGGAGCTATGTGGATGTCAATGCAATAGATGGATGCAACTATAGATGAGTGATAGTAGTTGATGAGGTTAGGTCCCTCATTATTGTCTCATAACTTTATATATATATATATATATATATATATATCCATTATTGAATATGTAAAAGAAATTACATATACCATCAAGGTAGAAACAATACCCAACAAAATAAAAGTGTAAATTTATAAAAACATGGAAGATAATTAAAAAAGAGAATAATAGAACTTGGGGAAATATATGAAGAAATAAATCAATAAGCATGGAAGATGGGGAGAAAACCTCCCAATGCTCTCTCATAGCCATCTTTGGGCAACATCCCAAAAAGTGGTGGGAAAGTGCAAAAGACCGGGGCACCCCTGGTGGGAGTAGGGTGCCCAAATACAAATGTAGGCGCCCCAGTTGAGGCTAAAATAATTACCCGTTTTAGGGAATGGCTGAGCATATGGGTGTAATAGGTCGCATGAAGGACGAGGGTTAATTAGTACTTTCTTCACTCAAGAACATTCTAAATAGTAGTATTAGACTAAGATAAATAAATGTTTAAAGTGCATGATTTTGTGACTACATTTTGCCCCCACTTTATGTTAGTGAGCGGAAAGCTTGGTAACATAAAGTAGATAGATATGCATACTTGATGTCCATGAAGAGTGTAGTAGAAGCATGTCGAAGGACTAGACAAAGTGTGGAATGATAAAAATATGGAGGAGCGTGGAAACTAAAGATGAAAAATGTGTAAAGAAAAAGTGATGAGAATGAACCTAGGGCGGAATGTGTGTGTAGCTACCGCAGTGTGTAGTGTACCTGCATGGTTAGTAAAACATGTGTGTTGTCGCGAAGTGTTGTTATTGACCATGTTGTTGTTATTGCCCCCATTTGAGTGTTGGTTTCTCATACGGTCGGACCTACAAGGAGAAAATGATCAAGTAGTCAAATATGTATGTATGTATGTGTAAAAACACAATGTAAAAGATGCATGTGTATGAAAGTATGTAAAATACGCAAATGTAAATGGAAAATGTAAATATAATCAGAAAGCGAACATGTGCACCCGATCCATATTGAGAGAGAAAGTATAGAAGGATATCTTGTATTGTGATTTTTTTCAGCAATCTTACACCATAGGTGGCATAAGTGTAGGGAGGAAATGCTCTTTGTCCTCTAAGCTCTAACTCCTTCCCTAAACTGTGTGTAGAGATCTCTCAGTATTGTCCTAGTTTTTTAGGTGATCGACACCATTGATCAAGTAGTGTGAGAGGCAAACCCACTCTAACCTCCAAGCCTCGTAACTACTTCCCAGAAATGCTAAGGACACCATGTCCTATGAAATCTATTGTGCATGGGGTTCGTAGACTAGTTTGAACCCACTCATTGTATGTAACCCTTAATTCTAAGGGCGGAAACTAGTGTAAATATGTTGTGTTAGTATGAAAAATCCCCAAATGATGTCCCACTCTTTGGGGGTGTATGCAACGTCACTGATAGAAGACATGCGGCCCTAAAAGAGAGACAATGTATGTACGTTGTAACATCAAAAATCCTTGGTAGAAACCAAGGCACACACAAACAAGAAGGCTAGCGAAAAACAAGTGTAAAAACACATGCATGTAGAAACCAATGTATAAGCTAAGAAACATTGTGTAAGCTACCAAACAAAGTAATGTAAACACATAAGAAGACAAGTAAGCCACACAAAGCGGGCTGCAAACATGAGAAATCACTTAAGATCTCGTAAGACATGCAAGGCCATCATGGTCGTAAACAATAAATAAGTGTGCACACCAAACATAGGGCAAGGCCCACAAACAATAGAAAACAATGATAGACAATGTAACAAACAAGTATGGAAACAAATATCCTGCATAAAAAAAGCTTCACATGAAGCACCCGTTAACATGTTAGAAAGCTAGTTATTATGTCAAAAGTGTGTATAAGCAAGTAATGTAAATTGCTAAGTACAAAATGAAACAATAACACATGGGAGAGATGAATGTGGATGCCCCAAGTGACCAGCGTAGGAAGGGTAGAAGGTGAGAATCCATGTCATGTGTAAGAGACATATATCTGCGATCACAATTAGAAGAAGGTGTGAATGTGCATGTGTGGATGGTATAGATAAATGACATACAAGTAATCAAACTAGCATGTGTAATAAAGCGATCATGAACAACAAAAGTAAGCAAGAGTATAAGCAACCATAGTATGCAACATGTTGTGAATGTATGGAATGGAATGCAAAATGCAGGTGGTAGGTGCCACATGCCCCTCAAGTGGATGGAAACATATGCAGTGAGGTTCATTTTGTTTTCCCCCTCAGTAGTCAAGAATGAACCATAAATGCGAGTGCATCATCGGAAATGGTCGAGGTGTGTGTTGTGTCTAACGCGATGGGATGGATGTGTAAGTGTAGTGATGAAATGTGACCTAGCGATGATGTGTACGTGAACCCTATAGTCGAAGCATATATCATGACCAGGATGAACGTATAAGTGATGATTTAGCCTAAGCGTATATCACTATAAGATGAATGGATGAGTGATGATTTAACATTAAGCGTATATCACTACAAAATGTAAGGGAGTGTGGTGATGTAACCTAAGGTGTAGACCACTAGGAAATGATAGAATAGGTGACAATTTAGCCTAAAGCGTATGTCACTACGAGATGAATAGTATGGAGTGGTGATGTAACCTAAGGTGTATACCACTAGAAAATGATAGAATAGGTGATGATTTAGCCTAAAGCGTATGTCACTAGCCTAGGATTGTCACATGATGAAAGGTCATGTGATGAATATAAGGTCCATTTGATTTATAAACCCTCCACGCAAGTATGACCGAGGAACTAAAGTGCATCATCGGGTAGTGAGTGCAACGCGTAGAAGATAATTTAATATATGTAATGATAACAATCGACCATCTGAGGAGTGGAATGTGTAAGTATGCCAATGCAAGATGTAAAATACAAGGTGAATAGAAAGTGTGATTATGTGTGATGTATAATAATTCAATGTATAATGTAGTGTGCAATAAATTTAGTGTGGCGAAGAGCGTAGAGTATGTAGTATGTAGATAAAATAGTAATGTAATGCTAGACTCCTGTATGATGAAGACTAGTATAATATGTAGAATATGTGTGAAGATGCGCGGTGTAATATGTATGGTATGTAGACAAACAAATAATGCAATATGTAGGATAAGTAGTGTAGGATGTAAGACACATAGACAATAATGTATGCAACTATCATGATATATGGGATGCAAATATGCAAATGACTAAATGTTGAAGAAGGTATAACACATAATGTGTGATGAAGTGCAATGTGTAATGTCTATAGTGTAGTGTGTGGGGTTCATGTGTAGTAAGCCCTCAACAATCAAGTGTGAACCAAAGCACAAGAGTATGTCATCGGGTGGGTAAGGTGATAGTGATCACTACCAAAGACCAATGCGATGAGCAAGTGGTGGAAGCATGTGGAATGGAAGCAGTATGATTGTATGAACCGAACTCGAATATCATATGGAGTTGTGGTGGGATGCGCAAAATCATAGTCTTTGTGAAAACCAATGTGAAGTAGCAATGTGATGTGGTGGATAACGTGAAAGTGATGGATGCGGTGGATTCGATGGATGTGGTGGAGAATATGCATGAATAATAAAATTTGGTGGATGTGCCATAACTTGAGCACCATATGTAGAAGATGACTCAACTGTAGTAGAAATCCTACGATGAGGTAGAGGAGATATGGATTGCTCACGTGGGCGAGAACCAAAGGAGATGATGCCCTTATCCTCTAATTGTTGCAATCTATCTTGAAGGGCAAGACAATCATTGTCTCGATGTCCATTCATCGATGATAATTATAATAATGTTGGTCACACTAACGTTATAATAGGTGTCGCGGATGATTCGGTTGGAAGGTAAGTAAATTAATCACTCATTGAGTAATACACGCAACACATTATGTGGTTGAGCGTGGTGAGAGAAGTGTAAAGGCTCACACAACCTAGGTGGAGTGGTAGGAGGAGTAGCTTGTCGTGGAGCCAAAGAAGGAGTATGCTTTTGTGGTAAAGTGGGTTGAGCTTGTTTGCTTTGCTTGTGAGGAAAAGGTGGAGATTGTGTAGGATGTTTAATCGAAGGTAATGATGTAGAAATACATGAGGCAACAATTATAGTGATAGGTGGAGGATCTAGAACGTGTGTTGAGAGAAGATCTTGTTCTAAGTCAATAAATTTATAACATAGAAGAATGAATGACTCACATGTATCATACTTGTAATCGTTTCTTGAGTGGAGGAATAAGGCCACGATAGAAAATAAATTGCTTCTCAAGATCTGTAGTTTGGAATACTAGCTGATGCATACATGCATTAAATCATAGAATATAGTCCTTGATAGGTTCAATTGAGCCTTGATGTAGAGTAGGTAATCGGTAATAAGAAACTTTAGGGTCATTGTTGATTATAAACCGATAGAGGAAGGTGTCCTCTATGTCATGAAAGTACTAATGAAGCCAAATGGGAGATGAGTGTACCATTGTAATGCCTCATTGGTAAGAATTTATCGAAGGCCTTAAGTAATAATCTATCATTAGAATAAGAGGCCATAACACTACAATAATGTAGAAGATGAACAACCGTAGTGATAGGTGGAGGATCTAGAACGTGTGTTGAGAGAAGATCTTTTCTAAGTCAATAACTTTATAACATAGAAGAATGAATGACTCACATGTATCATACTGTAATCGTTTCTTGAGTGGAGGAATAAGGCCACAACAGAAAATAAATTACTTCTCCGGATCTCGTAGGTTGGAATACTAGCTGATGCATATAGGCATTAAATTGTAGAATATAGTCCTTGATAGGTTCAATGGAGCCTTGATGTAGAGTAGGTAAGCGGTCATAAGTAACTTTAGGGCCATTGTTGATTATAAACTGATGGAGGAAGGCGTCCTCCATGTCATAGAAAGTACTAATGGACCCAAAGGGGAGATGAGTGTACCATTGTAACGCCTCATTGGTAAGACTATATCGAAAGGCCTTAAGTAATAATCTATCATTATAATAAGAGGCCATAACACTACGATAATGTATAAGATGAACATGAGGGTCACCCGTACCATCAAAACATGTAAAAGTAGGCATGATGAAATCGTGAGGGAATGTAGAATTATGAATCTTCTTAGGGACCGGATTTCCATGTAATGAATTGTTGTCAATGGAAGCATAATAAGCCCTAATTTCTAAAGTGAGAGATTGAACTTGAGATTGTAATTGTCCTATGATGTGCATGAGAGAAAGGATATCTTGTGAAGGGATGGTGGGGGATGGCAATAATGTGTTAAGTGGTTGTAATTTTCCATTGTGAGTGATCATAGGGATATCCAAAGGTGATGGAGAAGGGTCTGATGCTAAGGGCACACTAGTAGTAGGTGCGAAGGAGCTATAATAGGAGATATAAATGGAGTATCCATAACAATGGTTGGACTAGCATCATAAACAATCTTAATAGGTGAAGTGACCGATCGAGAAACCTCTATAGAAGTAGAGTGTATGAAACATGATGTGTAATGACATGTGATGTGTAAAACCTACAAGTGCGGTGTGTGGGCTTCATGTGTAGTAAGACCTCAACAATCAAGTGTGAACCGGAGCATAAGAGTGTGTCATCAACTAGTGACATACACCTTAGGCTAAATCCTCACCTATTCCATCATGTTGTAGTGGTATACACCTTAGGTTACATCACCACTCCCTAGCATTCATCTTGTAGTGACATACACTCGAGGCTAAATCTTCACCTATTCTATCATGTTTTAGTTGTCTATACCTTAGGTTACATCACTGCACCCTCCTTTCATTTCGTAGTGATATACACTTAAGATAAATCATCACTTATACTCTCATTTTGTTGTGATATAAACTTCAACTATAGGGTTCATGCACACATCATCACTAGGTCGCATCTCACCACTACGCCCATACACATTCATCACAACACGTTCGACACAACACATCCTACTCGACCATTTCCCAATGATGCACTCTCATTTATAGTTCATTCTTGACTACTGAGGGGAAAAAAATGAACTTCACTGCATACATTTCCATCCACTTGGGGGCACACAACTCCTATCACTCCATATTGCATTTCATTCCATCCATCCATAGCATGTTGCATATTATATTTGATTATACTCTTGCTCACTTTTTTGTTCATTATCACTTTATTACACATGCTAGTTTGATTACTTATATGTCATTTATCTATACCATCCACACATGCACGTTCATGCCTTCTTCTAGTTGTGATCGTAGATACAAGTCTCTTACACATGACATAGATGCTCACCTTCTACCCTTCCTACACTGGTCACTAGGGGCATCCACATTCATCTCTCCCAAGTGTTATTGTTTCATTTTGTACTTAGCACTTTACATTACTTTCTTATACATGCTTTTGACATACTAGCTATCTTTTTAACATGCTAATGGGTGCTTCATGTGCAAATTTTTGTTATGCACGGATATTTGTTTCCATACTTGTTTGTTACATTGTTTGCCATTGTTTTATATTATTTACGGGCCTTTCCCTATGTTTGGTGTGCACACTTATTTGTTGTTTTGCGGCTATGATGGCCTTGGGTGTCTTTCTATCACAGTTAAAACATAACCATTTAGCTCTTTTTTTCTTCAATTTGTTGTGGTGTCAACCGAACTAGCGAGGGTATGATGGAGGCAAGGTGCTACGATATTTTATGTTAGAGAAGGACTGCCTTCTGCTGGAAAGAAATTTTTCCTCTACCCTATGTGCCATGATAATAGAATTAGAAACCTTGAGTGGATTAAACATGCACACCTCATGCTCAATGTGGTCCTTAAGACCCCCAAGAAATAGGTCATTCAAATACTCTTCTGTAATATCCTCCACACGCAAGGAAATATTTTGGAATTGATGGACATACTCCTTAACTGAACTATTTGTTGTAACTTTGCTAATTAGTTGAAGTAATTCTCTAACACACTAGAACTATAGTGTAATTGAAGCTCTTTAGTGAAAATTGTCCATGTGACATTTAGATCATTCTTCTGCCTTTGAGCACATAACCGACGATACTAAACAAATTGGTCGGAGTTCTAGATATAAGGATGCCACAATTACCTTTTGTTCCAATGGGATCTCTTGGAGATCAAATAAATTCTCCATTTTGGTAATCCATTGAGTGGATCCTTTCCATCGATTTTATGCATTTCCACTTTTGGAATAATGCCCCGCTTATTGGTGAGGAGATCCACCAAATGTGTAAAGGAGCCTCTGGATTGGAGTGATTTGGACTGTGTTAGTATTCTTAGAGGAGTCCATATAAATAGAATTGGGAGTTATGTTTTAAAGAGTAAGCAACAATTCTTGTTTTAATGCTTGAAAATCTGTCTAAATTCACCCTTAAGGATACCTTTAAGATGAAGAAGCTCATTATTAAGTTCATCCTTACCATATTATTTACCCTTTCCTGAAGTTGGATGACCACCTCAAATACTCCCAAACTAGAAGATTCTAAATCCATATCTTCCTTATTTGGGGTCATTCCTGGAGTTGCTTGACCTTTCCCTTGGCCTCGGGTTGATCTACCGGTCATGATGTAGGGTTTGGGACTCAAGGTAGATGGAATAGGGAAAAATTTTAGGGTTTGGGGTTTCGTAAATTTACTAGCTGAATAGAGGAAATCATAAAAAAGAAACCCTAGCTAATTTTTGGAAATTTTTTGAAAATATAAGAAAATTAGAAAAAATTCAAAAATTGCACCCTCGGTAGCCAAATTATGAAAAAACATAAAACCGCTATAAATTTTGCAAAACAAGTCAAAAATTCTTGAAATTTGGAGAGGAGCTTACTTGACTGATTTCACCACACCAAAAAAATTGCAAAAAAATCACTACAAATTTTGAGATATAGCCGAACCTTCACAATTAGGGTTTGATGCGGCAAGATCAACCGAGATCGAAGCTCGATACCACTTGTAATGAAATTACTTGTATAAATTTGATTATGAGCAGTAATAGAACACCAAAGAACATAATATTATAGATAAATGATCTCAATATGCAAGTAGAATAGCTTATCCAATTTGAGGGGGCAACCTCAAACCATACAATAAGACTCAAATGTTCAATGATGATCAACTACTACCTACTAACCCCTATATATACTATTCCTATGCTATGGCCATCATTAAAGTTGACCCACTAATGATAATAATACATATATGAAAGAGATACTTCATGATAAGAAGTTATGATAGACACAAGTCGGCTATATACATCCTATGTAAGATATATGATTAAGGGCGTAACAAAATTTGTCTCATGGTCGGATTGGTTTAGAACCTTAGCAATGTTGATGGGAAAAAAATCTAAAACCATGGAAATGTCTTGTCTACCATATTTATGGAGAATATAATTTTGTCAAAAAATTAATGAATGGGTTTCTGCAAAGAATGTTAATAAAATCTTTCAAGTATTGGTGCACTCTATCACTACAGATCTAACACGAGATACCTTGCTATACCTCCAAACTTAAGATTATACCTTCAAGTATTGTCGAAGAGTGGATGAACTATCAAAAACTAGACATGGATGACAAATTGGGGTTCTTAATGAGGATTTTAGATTTTTTTTTAAATAACTCAACCAAATGCGGTGTCGTAAAATTCCATCATAGATGGGTATGTAAAAAAATGAGATTATTGAAAAGGCGTTGATTTTTTTTTTTAAAAATGCAAATAGTTGGTGTAAAACCCAACTTGATAACCTTTACTAAGCATGCTCTCAACAAGTACAAAAATGGGATTTTTCTAACAAAGTATGGATATGCTTCAAATATTACTTGAAATTATATTGCTTTGGCATATTTTATTGTTACAAATACCCTTATAGCCGAGCATACCAAATTTGTAAAATTACACCTTCCAATTATATATGCCATAAAGGCTCCAAGGCCTTTTCAACAAACCCATTTTTACTATCATGTGATCAATGTAGTCCATGAGGCCAACACTTGTTGGTTATATTTGGTGAAACGGGGCAATGTTTTGTGAGGATATGAGAAAAAATGTCAACCCCTTTTGTTTTGTATACAATATAGTTAAGAAGAAATGACAAAAGCAACATAGTTTCAAACCGAGCTCCTTGTAAGCTATTACAAAAAACATAATATAGATATCAGTGGAGGAATTAAAAGATACATGGATGTAGTTAGAATCAATTTCCATAACACAATACATGGGTTGTTATGTATGAGACATATCACATAGACAAACATATAAAGTTAGAGAATTTTTTTGGGATATGAAGGGAGCGGGGTATAAATGGGGTTTTCCACATGCCAGATTTTCAACTGAGGCAACTCATTTCAAAACAAAATTAGACCCCTTCAAAATTTTATCCCTAAGAGGAAAAATAAATTTAAACATTGACTTGTTTCTTTTAAGAAATAATTAAACATTCCTGTGTCAACGTATTTTGCAACTCATGTGCAATTGCTAGTATATAAATTGTTTTAAGTCAAATGTCTTACATTCATCCTCCTCAACTTTAAGATCCTTACAAAACCAAATTGGGTTGTCAAATTATTGGAAGTTTTTTCCTTTGATAGAACAAAAATATCTCTTTTATTCTAAATTTATGGTTTCAACAATGTCAATGTCCATGTCTTCTTTGGTCTCAAAATTAAAAACATCAAATACAAGGTTTGGAGCCAAATTATCACACAACTTGAACAATAATGTATATTCTTGTATTCCCCTTAACCTTATACCTATTATTTAAAAGATTAATCTTGTAGTTTGAATCAACCATGATCAAAATCTGTTTTATTTGATATGAAGTACCCGTAATCGTAAAAAATGTGTGGATAAAACTCATGGACCATATCATATGTACAATTCTTCCATCATTTTTCTTACTAACCAATCCATGGTTGTAATGTCCTAAGAACCAATGTTTATCACTACATCCACTATATTAATAAGACATCATCTTACATCCTCATGTTGAATATAGCTAGAGTCATGCTAAACTCTTCCATGAGATTTTTAAGTTTAAGTTTGAAATGGTTTCCACCTTATTAAGAAGGGGTTAGATGGTGATTTTAGAGATTTTGTTAGGAGCAATGGGCTCCTCATTGGGAAATGATGATTATCTCATCACTATGATATTAAATTTAAAATTGAAATGACTATGTGACAATCGAAATAAATGTCAAATTTGATGTTGTTATTAATTGTTTCTAATTAGACATTAGAAAACTCCCCCATATAGATATATACATATATGTATATGTATATAGGAAATGAGTACGAGTACAAAATGCATAAAAATGGTTTTCAAACAAACCTTGGGTATGAAATGTTACAAAATGTCTATACAATAAATACATATATACATATATATACACATAAATGTATGTGTGTGTGTGTGTGTGTGTGTGTGTGTGTATATGTGTGTAGTGGTATGGCATATTTAGGAGTTGAAGTTAGTATTCAGATCTTCAACATTTTGGTGTTGCGTATGGCAATCCCAATCATGGTAGTTTTTGTATGCACAAGAGCACAATCTGGGGGTTGTTATCACCAAATTACAACACCCTCTAATTTTCTATCACATGTGTGTGTATGAGCAATCAGTGTAATTGGGTAACATTGGACCATCTCTCAAGTTGTGGGACTTGCAGACTTGAGATGGACCTCCAGAGAAGGTTGGTTCCTCTACCTAATCCTAGCACTAAACTACTCCTAATGCAAGAAAAACACCTATCTAATCCTATCCTATCAATTCTAAGGGACTAGGGAGAAGGAGAAAGGGTAAAAGAGGGAAATCCTACACTAAAAGAGGTGATAACACCAAGAGAAGGGTGTGTTGGATAGTTCACAATGCTTGAAAATAGAGAAAGATGAGAATGGAGAGGATGGACAAGCATCACAGACCAAAATACACACAATACACCATCTTCATTAAGCACAAAAACATCTAAACATGTAATGAGAACAATAAAATGCACAATATACCTGTAAGCATGAAGAAAGGCAAGAGAAAACAATGAAAACTAATGCAAGGATAGAGAAATAATCACAAACACCAATTTTATTGCTCCAAATATTTACACAATACATCATTGTAGAGGAAAGAGGCATGATTCACCATTACAAACATTAAAAATGGAGGCTTGAAGATCTACATATATCCAAAGAAAGAAGAAGAAGAGAGAAACATTGAGAAAATTGTCCAACTCCTTACAAATGAGCTCTCTTTTACAATATATTGGAAGAATGAATGAGAGAGAGAGAGAGAGAGAGAGAGAGAGAGAGAGAGAGAGAGAGAGAGAGAGAGAGAGAGAGAGAGAGAGAGAGAGCGAGAGAGAGAGAGAGAGAGAGAGAGAGAGAGAGAGAGAGAGAGAGAGAGAGAGAGAGAGAGAGAGAGAGAGAGAGAGAGAGAGAGAGAGAGAGAGAGAGAGAGAGAGAGAGAGAGAGAGAGAGAGAGAGAGAGAGAGAGAGAGAGAGAGAGAGAGAGAGAGAGAGAGAGAGAGAGAGAGAGAGAGAGAGAGAGAGAGAGAGAGAGAGAGAGAGAGAGAGAGAGAGAGAGAGAGAGAGAGAGAGAGAGAGAGAGAGAGAGAGAGAGAGAGAGAGAGAGAGAGAGAGAGAGAGAGAGAGAGAGAGAGAGAGAGAGAGAGAGAGAGAGAGAGAGAGAGAGAGAGAGAGAGAGAGAGAGAGAGAGAGAGAGAGAGAGAGAGAGAGAGAGAGAGAGAGAGAGAGAGAGAGAGAGAGAGAGAGAGAACTTTTTTTCATTAAATCACCAACAACGAGCATTGAATGACTTGCAAAATCATGAATAACCATACAAAACCCATCCTTCACTATCCTGTAGCTTGCTATTGAAGAAAATGTCCTCCCATGTTTCATTTAATGCATTTTCAACCACATGGGAATGATCATTTGGAAATTGGGGTATTTTTGCATTTGGTTTTGAGAGGCATTTCAGGTTGATCCTTGCACTCTGAAGCTCATCCTCATGGTTAGAAGTGAACATGCCTGGTTATGACTCCTTCTTTGGCTCTAAGATATCCAAATGCTTGATTGGGAATGGTCTAATCCATGAAGCTTGTCCATTGCTTTGAATTCCAACTCCAAGAATGAAGTTTTCTTGTAGATAATCCTAGAAAAGTTGACTATTCACATGCTAATTTGGATCTTCTTTTTCTTCTACAAACAATTGATTCTCTCCTTGATGACTGATTTGGAATGGTTGTCATCCTTTTTCTCTTTCTCTTCTTGAACACGAAACTCCTCAAGATTGATTGCACCATTTGATGGAATCCCTAGTGAATCACTTTAACCGATTGGAAATTGTTGATCAATTGGGATTTTCTCCTCCATGGATAATTTCTAAGATTAGTTTGCAGCAAGAGGCTCATGGATTGGAAGGTGAATGATGGAGTTGTAAAATTTGTGATTTATATGGGCTCTTCTTCACCAATACACTCCTCCAAATTTGAAAAAAATCAACTTCTTCATTGTGTAATCTGTGCAAGGATTCTTCTTCCTCCATGGTGGCTTCGAATTTACAATTGGTTCACCACGGGTATCCTCATCCTCAAACATGAAATTTGATAGCTCAAACTCACCAAAAAATCATATTTTTGGAAGGATGAAGTAGAAGAAAGGACTAAAGTTTCTTGCGTGACTGTTCCTTACTCAAGACCCTTGAATCTATCTTTCTTTCCTCCATAACATGAAGCCCCTCATGGTTTGTAGCTGATGATGATGATTTTGGTGGAATGTAACCTCCCAACAATGTAGTGAAGCTCTAAGCAAGCATGACAATGAGGATCACTACATTCCATTGAGACATCCTGCACACTTGGGATCTTTTCTTCCTTCATTAATTCCTATGAATTTGAAGCATATTTGTTCTCTTCAATTGATTTTGTAGCTGGTGATGGATCAACAATATCTGAAAATATAGTGTCGATATGAATACCGCACTCAAAACAAGTAGATTAATGGTCATCATCTTCCTGCTCTCATTCTACCGCTGCTACAAAATTATTCTTCACCACCTATTCTTGGACTCTAACCTCTTAAGAAGGCCTAGTCATCAATGGAATTTAAGTAATGATGAAATTGACAACCTAATTTCTCAAATTTTGTGTTGATTCTTCTCTGTTGGGCTCCTTAATTTTCTTCCCTCCTTGACTGATTTTCTGATTTTCTTTCTCCCAAAATGGGTTTGGGACTATAAGAGGTGGGTTGGGTCGGGATTCAACTAATTTTTGCAAGATTTGTGATGGAGTGGAAGGTGCAATTTATTCTTTTGTGGAGGGGAAGGAGTTTTAGAAGAGAAAATGGCAGAGAATTGAAGATGGGATGGAAGGGAAGAAGATGGAGAAATGGAATTCACAATGGGGGCAACAGGTAAGAAGCTAGGGAATTGAAACTCAGGATGAGATGGTGTGGGTTGGGGAATGGGAAGAGGACTGTGAGATGGTAATGTATGGGTTTCCCATTGACATGAATGTTTGGCATTAGATTCATAAGTCTCTATTTTCTCAATCCACTTTGCAAGTTGTGGTAGCATCTCAACCATGAAATCAAGCTTCTGTTGAGGGTTAAAATGTCTTGGCATAGGGCCAACCCATGGACAAGGGACCCTAAAACCAATTTTGAATGCTTTCAATTGAGATATAGCCTTGGTTTGCACCATACTTTCCTCCATTATTTGAATCTTCTTTTACAAATCTTCATCTCCAGGTTGTAGATTGACCTTCCAAATCAGTATTTCCTTGCCTTTGAATTGCTCCATAGTTTGGTGAATGGCCAAACTGACTTGAATCTTGCTCACATGGATATGCATACTATTGATTTTCATCATAAATTGATCTCAAGGTGTGTTATAATAACCTAGAGATGGATCTCGAATAACACTGCTATTGCTTTAAGCAGTAGGAATTCCACAATGGAGATGAAGTCATGATTGCATAACTTCATGGATGGAAGAAAAATTTAAAGATATGTAAATAAAAATGGACAAAAATGGGTGAAAAGAAAGGTTTACAACTTAGGAAATGGGTTGTTTTGGATCAGTGGAGTCGCTTAGTTGTGCTTGGGTATGCCTCCAAAGGTTGAGATTTCATCAAGAGCACAACAAAATTGATGAAATGAAAATGTAACCAGGATACACACATGTTAAAAATGACGACTCTTGTTTGTCTCACTAGGCATGCTAGAACTATTATTACCAAATTATAACACCCTATGATTTTCTAGCATGTGAGTTTACTGGGAAATTAGTGTAACTGGGTAACATGGAGTTATCTCAAGGTGTGTGACCTTGCAATCGAGATAACTCTCCAAAGAAAGTTGGGTCTTCTTTCTAATCTAAATCTACAACTACTCCTAAATACTAGAAATATATTATTTTAATCCTATCCTATGATTTCTAAGGGACCAGGGGAAGAGAAAATGCATGGAAATGTAAAAATCCTACACTAAGGGAGGTGATAACACCAAGAAAAGGGTAGTTTGGACACTCTCCAAGAGATGAAAATGAGAGTAAATGGAGATAGAGAGGATATTTAGAACATCACATTCTATAACACACATTTACACTACCATTTCCATTAAACACAATCATCTAGAGCTTGCAAGAAATTAAGTATGCACAAAATACCATTGAAATATAATGTAGAGGCAAATGAAAGAAATGAGAATACAAGCAAAGGTTGCAAAAAGAACCACAAACGTGATTGTATTGCTTCCAAAAGGTTACACAGTTTAGTACATAAGATATAGAGGCATGAATTTCTTACAAAATCCCCAAAATGGAGGTTTGGATCCCACAATACACCTCAACAACTTATAGAGTAGTAGAGGAGCATATAGAAAATGTCTAATCCTTTAAAATGAGCTCTCCTTTACAATATATAGAAGCTAAAAGAGAAAGAGAGAAGGGAAACTTGAATTTTAGGCTTCACCCACCAACAAGAGTCATTAAATGACTACAAAACATCATGGAGATCCTTACAAACCCATTCCTTCATTGTACCATTGCTTGAGGGAGAAGAAAATGCCCATACTTCATTAATTTTGGTTGTTAAGCTACCTGGAACTGTGCTTTTTAAATGCTTGGGACGTTTTCCATTTTTTCACATATCTAACCTCATAAATTAAGAAATCTAGTTTGTATGGCATAGATGATGTCGATATCTTTCCAAAAGTCCAATTTTATGAAAATCGGAGCTCTAGGTCAAAATTTATGGCCATTTTAAGATCGGGGTTAGGGTCAAAACGGGTTCCCTGCACAACTCCACGATCCGCATTGAATTCAATTTTCCTTTATATTGCGGGTTTTGCAGGTTTTCAGGGTATAAAGGGTACATGGGTACAAGGTTCTCTTAGGCCTTGCAGGTCCGCTATCTCTGCACATCTGCTTTCCTTTGTATTGCGGGTCTATCGACTCCGTAGGGAATAAGTTCTGTCGAGGCCTCCAAAGTCGACTTCGTTGCTCTATAAAGAACTCACCCGTATCCTTCGTTGTGTGATAATTTTGGGTCCACAGGGAACTCGCATCCCCACGGTACTTATACCGTCTAGACCCCAAACTTCCACTTTTTCGGCAATACAAGGGACCCACTACAACTCCCTAATAAATAAGCCATTTTGAGGCTTTGAGGAACTCAAACCTTGAAGGAACTTGTATGCCCTTTGGGCCTTCCATACTCGACTTTGCCGCATTACATTGTTTCTTTGCATTTCAGACCTAAGTCGAGGGCGGGGAACCTTAGTTCCATCCACAACTATTCCATCCATAGTCCCCAAACCCGCAATACATTAAAATAGGCCATTTCCCCATTTTTTCCAATTTTTGGCAAATTTTTGCTAACTCAGATTTTTCTTGAATAGGGGAGTTAGAGAAAAGCAAAGGAGTGCCCGTGAAAGCCAATTTTTCTCTTTTTTCACCATTTATGCCTGCCCAATTCCAAAAGGATTATGCAACTTATCTAAAATTACCTTGGGGGTAAATTTTAGATAACAGCTCCTAAATTTGAATCCCATTGACGAAGTAGTTCTTATATTTTATCACTTTGCATCTTTGTTCTTCATATTACATCCTTCTATATGTACATTCATCCAAGGAATCCATGGTGCAAGACAATTATTTTCCTTTCCTTACCTAACCTTGTGTGTCACTCACATGTATGGAATTTTTAGTTATCCATGTGGAAATTTTCAATACCCATGTCTACCATCAACTTCTTGATTTCCAATGGGAACTACTTCAAATATGATTCATGCATCTCTCGGAAGAAGTTGAACTAGGATTCGTTTGTGCAAGAAAAAGTAGATATCATGTATTCAATAATATAATTGCGAAATATACCTTTCCACCAATAATCCATGGATTGCATCTAAGTTGTGTCATGTTGTACACTTCTTTTTGTGCACTTCAGAGTCCAATCATATTTATTCCCTAAATTTTGATTATTTCCCAAACAATAAGTTGTTACCCAAGCATACAAGGTTCTTTAAAATTTCATTGAAAAATGTCTCATATAGCACATTGTATACATTATTCTCCACCCAATTCCTTGAGGGCGGTTTGATGAATTCTTTCTCGATAGGATGTATTTACACAAATGCTTCTTCAATATTATGTTGTCAGATCTCAATATTTTCTTATGTGATTCTAAACATATTTTGTCCACCTTATCATCTTTACACAATTATGATGGTCCTAAGTAACATAACCAAATTGTTGCGTGTATATAATACACTTGCAAAATCACACTTATGCACATAAATTTTTTCCATCTTGGTGTGCAAAGTTATCCTTACCCCTCGTTGACCTATCACTCCAAATTTGAAAACTTAGCACACTCACTTGAGGTGCGATAAAATATCAATCCCATCATGTTTTGGCATTATGATAACGAATATAAGCAAATAATAGAATATAATAATTAATTAGATAAATACATTCTAGATAACATACTCATGCGTAGAAAATGTACTTGCTCCATAACATAATCTACTTCATATTAATCACTCAAAATGTTACATAACAGTCCCAAAATAAGATCCTTTATGCATCCGAGTCTAACATAGTTGGTGATACTATATCTTTATTATGAACTCATAAGGGGTATATATACTAGTGGGGACTTTCCCTTCACTAGTTAAATAAAATATATTCTTAGCCCTTGGGTTCTATAATTACCATATAACTATTACAAATTAAGACGGTGACTATGCCACATTTGCCATACTCTAGTTCTACATTTTGCATGGTAATCTTTTAAAATTCTTGCGACTATATTTATCCATGTCTTTGTTATATATAACTGATGTGATATCTTTAGATCATTTATCTTTAGCCTTTTTGTTTGTTCCTACAAAGTGATTCCATGCAAGTAGCTCAAATTATAGTTTCTTTTACTAATTTTATCCCATCTATTAGTGATGTGTTTTTTTATCTCTTGCATGTACATGCTCTCTTCTAACTATGTACTTTGTGACTTCATGTATTTTTAGGTGTGAAGCTTCTTCTTGCCTTATCCCGAACCCTTTATTCTTCCTTCTAGAACTTACGCACTTGCCAACCTTTTTGCATTGTTCCTTTATAAATCTTGTGTTTGGTTCTCCCCATATTCTTGTGCGTGCCTAAATACTATAAATAATAAAGAATGAAGAATTATTTCCCAATGTGGAACTTAACCAATAAAAGAATGTAGTATATTTGGGACTCAACACCTAGTGATTCTTATGTTTTTTCTATTTATGACATAGTTAAGACGTTGTTATCCTTAACTATTGAGAAAACAACTCATCAAATATTAGATCTATTTGTATATTTCACCTCTTTCCCACATCCAAAACACTTTTATCCTTTAGACTACAATATTTCTACCGAAAAGGATATATATTTTTTACCCAACCAACCCCTCGATGAATTCATTGTCCTTACTTCTTCTTTGTCAATAAAACCATCATTTTACAATGTTGATGTGGAAGCATTTTGATTATATGTTTTCAAATTTGTTATTAAAATTCTACATGACTAATAAAGAAATGGTCTTAAAAATGTGTTTCATTTCCATCACTCTCAACTATGTGTTCATTATTATTTATTTTACTATATATAACATTAACTTAAATATAATATCAACTTAATATTGAGTCTCGAACCATATTTGATAAATAGAATATGTTATTTAATAATGTAGGAAGGAATTCAACATGATTTATTACTTGGACATCTCCAATATTGATAATTTAGATGACCCCAATTGTCACATGATATACAATTATTACTTTATTTCTAAGTTATTTAATTAAAAATCCCCCAAAGTGATTGACTTAGTTAAATTTTACTCTCTACATATGTAACCCCCTCAAACAAATATTAGGTTCAATTAACTATTTTAACATCCATAAAGATATCTAACTTAAATGTACCACTAAATTTTATTCATAATGATTCATCTCCCCTTGATAAAAATCTAAATGCCCTAATTTTACTATCCAAATAACTTTTTCTTTTTCTTTTTTACACCATATATAATGTATGATATACAAATAATATTAAATAATAAATTCACACTAGTCAAACATCTCATTGGTTATCATATCCTAAAGTGTGGTATGGATTCTAAGGTTAGACACAAGTATTTAGGCATAACACTTCTATTCAACATTTAGAAAAACTTTAAATAATATTTAGGTATTATTACCTTGTATACCTAACTTCCTCTTACATTTTAAAAAAACTTTATAAAATAAGGATTAACACATTTGTGTATTTAGATATACTAAATAGTTAGTTTAAATATATTTATATGAAAATATACTTGATATACAAATCAATTTTAAGTTTCTTATCTTGAATTTTATACATATTATATTTATTGGTTTTGAATGAGCAAGTTTACAATTGTAGAAGATGATACGTATCTTTTTCTTTGAACACCTAGATCATAACATATTAAACGAATATATTTGAACACTTAAGAGCTTACTATGTAGAATTATTTTTAATCAATGGTTACCTTTGTAGTATGTGGTAGAAAATAACAACATGGTCCTTAAAACTAGACTTTACATCATCATTTAATATATAAAATGTAAAATGTAGAACAATATTATATTCAATCTTGCCAATGTATTTTGTTGGGAAAAAAACTATTCAATAACATGCACCTCAACATCCTACCCATCTCAATGGATACAAAAATAGATGCTTTAATTTCTTCATTCATGTAATCTTAACTGTTTTTTAAAGATGGACTCTAATTTGTATGGAATTTAAGCATAATGTCATGTGCATAATTGTTGATTTCTCATCGGTTTATACACATAAGCTTAGATTCATTGTGGAGACATCTATTATACTATTCCCATAAATGATAATTAATTCCACATAAAATATTGAAGAAAACTAATTATCAATCGTAATATTAAAAATACAACTAGATACATGCTAAAATAGATATGTTTTACACTATATTAAGGTAGTATGTATATATTAAATTCTAATTTCAAAAGAAAAATTTCTTAATCATCACATTAGCATAACCATAATAGTTTACTAAATTTCTAAGTAAATGTATGTACATTTATAGTTTTATGCCTAAAATAATATGTATTATTTATTTTATATATTTATTAAAAAACAACAAGTCTAAAATGAGTTATGGAAAAATTCAAATTTTCTCTCATCTTAACAAGTAAACAAAGTGTAATAAATTTCCGTTGTACGAGAACCATAAAATATTGAACGTAGTTGTATAATGGGATGTTTATGTTTTCAAGATAGTTATTTAGGATTGAGATGAAATCCTTAAGATTTTTCTTTCTAAAATGTTATTAACTTGAAGAAAATGTTGTTTTAGAAATGAAAATTTTGGTGAATATGTTAACGACTATCGGTGACAAATTCTATTTATTGCATTTGTATGAAATTGTTCTCTCATCATTTTTGCACTATTTGAGATGGGAACATAAGTAGATTTGTATTTTTTTATGAATAAGATCTTATATTATATTAACAAGTAAAATGATACAATATAATTCAACAAAAAATGGGCAATATGGAAGCACGCCTAGAGCCACACGATCAAACTAGGCCTAGCCTAGGAAAGTCAACTATAATAGAATTACAAAATATAATGATATTAAGTTGTTGTTGCAAAAAGTCTACCAACAAACGGCGAATCATGATCATCAGGACAATCGGATCTAGGAAGGTCCTTGCCACTGTTCGACACTTCCCAACCAGAGCCAAGTTGGTTCACTTCTTCATTATCTTCAACAACACCTTGAGTGGGCGAGATGACAAGAGACATTTTGATGTGCCTTCTCGGCTCGGTTTGTCACCATGATGAACATATCATGTTCTCCTAGATAACTCTCAAGACACAAAGTGAATATTCTTAAGCTTCACTAGCAAGCTTTGATCCCTTCATATGATACATACACTAATCCCTATCTTCATGCTAGATTTAAGATTGATTTATAGTTATATAGTCAATGACAAATACTGAAATGGTGTATCAACTATCTTAACTCAGCTTCATCTATCTATAAGCCCTTAGTCCTTCTAAATGCATGTTCTAGACTTCATTCTTCATTCCTTGATAATCAATGATTGTCCTTATAGCATTCAATATAGTGAGTTCAAATGATATGACTCTTGTGAGGCAACCAACAAAGTCTTAGATCCCTACTAGTATATCGGGTTCATGCATTTACACCATAAGGTGAGGGAACTAATGTTAACTCCACCTTTGAGGATAATACAACTTACAAGCTCATAGACAACACTTTATGTTCTCTCTGTTATACTCTTAACCAATACTCTATTCACGATCATGACTTATCTCTTAGAAGAATCGATTACTTACCTTCGTGAGATGTGATCTTGTAGATTTGAAACCATACCAAGTTTTAGGGATACCATCCCTATTTTAATAACAAGATGAATATTGGAGCAAAATCTAGAGTGTTTGAAACCTCCAACTATAACATATCATCCCCGAGCTATGAATTGCAATCCAATCAATTTATAGCCCATCTATACAAGTACTTGCCTTTTTCTCTTTGTAGATACAAAATGTGTTCTCAAGACTATAATATGCTTATCACTAGATATGTGAGGTTCAATAGGATCATAGCCAACATATTATATGTAACTTCAACACCACAGGGAGTGCTTAACCTAATGACCTATAAACTCTTCATCTTGACAACATTCACTCAAACTGGTTTCTTACCAATATATGTCCTTTTATGCCTTCCTCTTGTACTTGGTCTACAAGTAGGGTTATATGGATCCTAGGATCATTGGAGCATTCACATATCCTTTATCATATTATAGACATCATCTTGAAGGGTTAGACTCACCTATATGTGGTCAAGAATTTGTTTTCCTATCTCTTCCTAGTACTTTGCCCAAGGCTTCTCATAATCTTTCTTAACCCCAAATAAAGTGCCAAAACACTTTGCCCAATAGTTTCAAGACACAAGCTTCATAATTTTAGGTCCCCTTTATGCTATTCAAGATTTCCTTCAACTCTCTTCCACTGATCCTTAACACATTATGCCCAACTCACCTTTTATTTGTAACCTTTTCCTCGTAATCTAATGAAGTCTTGCACCACTGCACAGATCGGTATTCACTTAGAATTATGGCATTTAATTCATGGAATTATCCCTAAGGGAATTTCAACTCATCACTTAAACCTTGTTCCACCTATATACTATTCTAGGGTCATGATAATCAAGACATAATGAAAATTCTATCTTTTCCTTAGCATTTCGTACACTATGTTTTCTCCATTCATGCTCGAAACTATCATTATCGAGATCTCCAACTAAACTTGTTCAATCACCCTAAAACTTGCAAGATCTCTAATTTGAGATGGGATGGAGATAATTTTAAAGTCTTAGCTTATCATATCGATGCAAACAGGAGTTGTGGAAAGCCCTAGATTGAGCACGAGAGCCATAAATTGTTATAAAAACTAAATTACACATTTTCAAGACTTACAAAAATTATGATTGCATTCCTTTTCACCTGTAGAAGCTTCTTGTCTTAACAGTCAAGGGAATTTCAATGCTTAGATGGTACTAAGGGTTTGTACCTCACCATTCTGTCTCATCTTCCATGCACAATCCATTAAAAATATGCAAAAATCACTGAAACAAAGGCATATTTTTTATTTCAATCACCATACATAGTTTATTCATCATTGAACATCATGTTACAAGCTCTTCTCCTTCGAATTATTATTCCATTCATGAATGGTGGACCTATTCTAACCCCTTAAGATGCTCAACTAGCTCCTTGATTGACTAAGTCTACCCTAGGAAAGCTCAACCATACTTCTAAACATAGCAAATGTGGATGATCTTCATCCTAAACACCTCACAACTCATTACCAACCTTATTTTATGCTACATGAACCGACCTTATCAAGCTTATGACAAGTCATTTCCACCTATTCAACCTCTCTTACTTAGTCAACTTAACAAATTACCACTTATTACAATGATTTTCACCTTCACTATTACAATGCACACACAAATTTAAATTTTGAACAATGATATAATGGAGGGAAAACTTTGACAACTCCTAGTACATGCTCAATGCCTTTTAAAGGATTATTCAAACTTTATTGTACTCCAAAGCTACCATGATGATGCTCTGCATCATGCTATCTAGCTTGAAAATTTCCACGAGCTCCTGCTCATGAGTCTCATCATTTTTGGCTCCTGTTGTTCATGACTTCTTCATCTTTTCTTGAATGCCTAGATCCCATGGCCTTTGTAATTGCATTTCTTTATTATATTCTTTGTGTTTCATCTTCTTGCTCCTCTGTCTTTTCTTGTACTTGTTATTTCTTATCTCCTTCTCAACTATAAAGTTCCATGTTGTTACTTCATCTCCATTCATGTCTTCAAGATCTGCTTGTTCCCTTTGTTCTAAGAGCTCTCTCATGGAATGGTTGTTTTGGTTCATCTCCTCATCTTTTTGACCTACATGCAAAGCACTAAAAGTAACTTTAGATACAAAATTTTGAATCCATGAAGCTTCTTGCTTGACTTCATGTTGCTGCTCTTCTTGTTCTTCTTTTGTTTTTTCATTGACCAATTCCAATTTGGTCTTCACATCTTTGTTTTGCTCGACATTGCCTCATTCCCAAGCTGCTCCAAAGCACATTTGTATTCTTATCCAGCCCCTCATACAACTAGTCTATCATTTTCCATCCTTCATTTATGGTTTCCACCTCTTGAGGCTTTTGTATTTCCTTCCTAAAAATAGTCATTAGCCTCTTCATTATGAATAACATGCTCTAATGCACTTATCTCAACTTACAATTGTTCTATGTTTTCATAAACAAAGTTATTTTTTTCGCTTGTTCAAAGCATAATACTTCTCAAAGGAATTTCATATCATCGATATTTTCACCTTAATCAACCAAACCCACACAATTTAACTATATAATTATATGTTTTACCTCTTCATCATGAAAAAAATTAGCTTCATTTTTTGATCTTGTCCACTATTCTGCCATGTTTCCATTACATCTTCATCTTTGGGATGACTTGTACATGTACACATAGTTTCCATCACCTTGAACTCTTCCCGAACAAGAAATCATGAGTTTCTTCATGATAGTCATCAAATTTTGGGCTTGCATTTAAACATTGTTGTACTTCTTCCAAGAATTTTTCATTATCTTTCATTTTCTCATTTTGGCCTCCATGAGAGCATTCACCTATTTCCACATTAGCCCATACTATCCTTTCTCTATAAGAGTCATTCGAGAATTCATCACTATCACTAGTCATGCTTAAAATATCATCAACTGTTGTATCAAATTCAATTTGTTTACCTTTGTTTCTCATTTCATTTACCTCTCTTGAAATAACATCAACCTTCTTCTAACAGCTCCTTGGAACAATGACTAGTTCCTTAGTATTTTTACCTTCATATGCAGCCCCTGGAATGTTCTTACACCTTCTGCTCTTCACATGCTTGCTTAGATGTTGTCTTCTTGAGCCATTTGGGCATTATGTATCCATGTCTTCTTACAAGATCCTCTATGCTTATCCTTTACTATTCCTTCCCATCTAATTGCTGCATGTCTTCATTTTGAATTGAAGATTCCTCACTTGTACAATTTGAAAAATCTGACTAAATTTCTTCATGTGAGCACATATCTCTATCATCTTCATATATGAATGCTTTCAAATGCATTCTTTGTTGTCCTTCCATCATAGATCCTTTCTTGATCTATCATCCATAGGTGTCATAACATTTTCCTTGGCAAGGCTGCCCTTTATTCCTGCAATATCATATTGCAACATAGCATTAGCATTTAAAAATGTCCTCTGAATGGAATTCACATCATTCTTCCTCCTTGGCATTCTCTTCCTCTTGTTCTCTTTAATAAGAACCTTCTTATCTTCTCTTTATGGCTCCTCTTCATCTTCACCAAACCACTCATCATCCCCTTCTATGAGGTTTTCATACTCATACTTTGTTTCCTCTTTGCAAGAGTCTTCACATGCTTCACTCATGAAGCTTAACTCCTCTTGTGTATCCATCATCTTATCATGTTTGCAATCATTTTCTTCATAACCTCCATCAGCCTAGGACTTCATCTTCTTCTAGAGGGTCTTCATCATCCATATAATCAATCATTGTTGCTAATAATTTACCCTCCAGGAGTTCAATCTACCTCCTTATATCAGCAATCTCCCTTGCCCTCTTCATCTCTTTCCTCTTTTTCTCTTCTTCCACTCTCATTTCTTTCACTGTTTGCAGTAAAAAAATTACTTGTGTCCATGGTATAGTTTCCATGGTCTCTCTCTTATCCAAGTTTCTTTTACCTTGGATTATATTCTTTCTCTTTCTTCTTATCTAAGCTCCTTCTTGGATACTTCTGACTACCTCTTCATTCTTTCTCACATCTTTTCACTTTTTGCAAGCTCCAAAGTGGCACCTATGCTAATTTTCTTGGCTTAATCTTCTTCTCTCGATAGCTGTAGTTTTTGGCTTCACCTCAGCTACACTCCTCTTCTTCATCCTTGAATATTTGAGAATCTCTTACCTCATATACCTGTAACTTGCATCACCAATTCATCCAATCATCAACACAATTAGAGAAAGTAAAAGGAATACTAACATAATCATCTAACAATTCATAAATATATAATTGAGGTATCACTGCTCTGATACCAAAATTGATGTGCCTTCTTAGCTCATTTTGTCACCATGATGAGCATATCATGTTCTCCTAGATAACTCTAAAGCCAAAAGTGCATATTCTTAAGCTTCTCTAGCAAGCCTTCATCCCTTCATATGATGCATACACTTATCCCTGTCTTCATGCTATATTTAAGACCGATTTATAGTCATATAGTTAATGAAAAATACTTAAATGGTGTACCAACTATCTTAACTCAACTTCATCCTTCTATGAGTCCCCAGTCCTTCTAAATGCATGTTCTAGACTTCATTCTTCATTCCTTGATGATCAATCATGATTTTGTCCTTGTAGTATTCAATATAGTGAGTTCAAAATGATATGACTCTTGTGAGGCACCCAACAAAGTTCTAGATCCCTACTGCATATTAGGTTAAGATCAGGTTCATGCATTTACACCATAAGGTGAGGGGACTAATCTTGACTCCACCGTTGAGGAGCATACACCTTACTAGTTCATAGACAACACTTTATGTTCTCTTTGTTATACTCTCAACCAATACTCTATTCATAGTCACATGACTTATCTCTTAGAAGAATCAGATTACTTACCTCCATGAGATGTGATCCTAAAGAGTTGACACCATACCAAGTTTGAGGGATACCATCCATATTTTAATAACAAGATGAATAATGGAGCATAATCTATAGTGTTTTAAAGATCCAACTATAACATATCACCCCGAGTTATATACATGCAATGCAATCAATTTAGAGCCCATCTATATAAGTACTTTCCTTTTTCTCTTTGTCGATCAAAAATGTGTTCTCAAGACTATAATATGCTTATCACTAGATATGTGAAGTCCAATAGGATCATAACCAACCTATTATATGTAGCTTCAACACCCTCGGAGTGCTTAACCCAATGAACTATAAAATATTCATCTTGACAACATTCACTCAAACTGGTTTCTTACCAATATATGTCCTTTTATGCCTTCCTCTTGTACTTGGTCTACAAGTAGGGTTATGTAACGAACCGTTACACCAAACCCTCGAGGCATTAGTGAAATCCACACATGAGGATCATAACATCCCACCACGCTTCTATAGAGCCCGACTTGGGTTGAGTTTGTGCCCACACTCCCATACGTAACCAATCGAGTGGGATTCGAACACGGATGGTCGCTCTGATACCAAATGTAACGAACCATTACACCAAAACCTCGAGGCATTAGTGAAATCCACACATGAGGATCATAACAGCTTATATGGATCCTAGGATCATTGGAGCATTCACACATCCTTTATCATCTTATATACATCATCTAGGGTTAGACACACTATAAGTGGTCAAACATTTGTTTTCCTATCTCTTCCTAAGATACTCTACCCAAGGCTTCTCATAGTCTTTCTAACCCCAAATCAGTGCCAAAACACCGCCCAATAGTTTCAAGACATAAGCTTCATAATTTCAGGTCCCCTATATGTTATTCAAGATGTCCTTCGACTCTCTTCCACTGATCCTTAACACATTATGCCCACTCGCCTTCTATTTGAAACCTTTTCCTAGTAATCTAATGAAGTCTTGTACCATGCACAATCGGTCTTCACTTAGAATGATGGCATTTAATTCATGGAATTATCCATAAGGGAATTTCAACTTACCACTTAAACCTTGTTCCACCTATATACCAAGTCTAGGGTCATGATAATCAAGACATAATGGAAATTCTATCTTTTTCCTTAAAGCATTCATGTACACTTGTGTTTTATCCATTCATGCTCGAAACTACATGTTATCGAGATCTCCAACTACACTTGTTCAATCACCCTAAAAATTATAGGGTCTCTAATTCAAGATGGAATGGAGATAATTTTAAAATCTTAGCTTATCATATCGATGCAAACAGGAGTTGTGGAAATCCCTAGATCAAAACTTTCTATAAAAACTAAATTACACATTTTCAAGACTTACAAAAATTATGATTGCATTCCTTTTCACCTGTAGAAGCTTCTTGTCTTAACAATAAAGGGAATTTCAATGCTTATATAGTACTTGAGGGTTGTACAACACCAACATCTGTCTCATCTTCCATGCACAATCCACTAAAAACATGCAAAAATCACTAAAACAAAGGCATATTTTTTATTTCAATCACCATACATACTTTATTCATCATTGAACATCATGTTACAAGCTCTTCTCCTTCGAATTATTTTTCTATTCATGAATGGTTGACCTATTCTAGCCCCTTAAGATGCTCAACTAGCTCCTTGATTGATTGAGTCTACCCTAGGAAAGCTCAACCATACTTCTAAACATAGGAAAATGTGGATGATCTTCATCCTAAACACCTCACAACTCATTACAAACCTTATTTTATGGTCTACATGACCTTATCAAGCTTATGACAACTCATTTCCACCTATTAAACCTCTCTTACTTAGTCAACTTAACAAATTACCACTTATTACAATGTTTTTCACCTTCACTATTACAATGCACATACAAATTTAAATTTTGAAAAATGATATAATGGAGGGAAACTTTGAAAACCCCTAGTATATGCTCAATGCATTTCAAAGGCTTATTCAAACTTTATTGTACTCCAAAGCTACCATGATGATGCTCTTGCATCAGGCTATCCGACTTGAAAATTTCCATGAGCTCCTCCTCATGAGTTTCATCATGTTTGGCTCTTGTTGTTCATGACTTCTTCATATTCTCTTGAATGCCTAGATCCCATGGCCTTTGTAATTGCATTTATTTATTATACTCTTTGTGTTTCATCTTCTTTCTCCTCTGTCTTTTCTTGTACTTGTTCTTTCTTATCTCCTTCTCAACTATAAAGCTCCATGCTTATTTGCTTTCATCTCCATTCATGTCTTCAAGATCTGCTTGTTCCCTTTGTTCCAAGAGCTCTCTCATAGAATGGTTGTTTTGGTTCATCTCCTCATCTTCTTGACCTGCATGCAAAGCACTAAAAGTAACTTTAGATACAAAATTTTGAAGCCATGAAGCTTCTTGCTTGACTTCATGTTGTTGCTCTTCTTCTTCTTCTTTTGTTTTTTCATTGACCAATTCCAATTTGGTCTTCACATATTTGTTTTTCTGACATTGTCTCATTCCCAAGCTACTCCAACATGTTTGTATTCTTATCCAACCCCTCATATATCTGGTCTATCATTTTCCATCCTTCATTCATGGTTTCCACCTCTTGAGGCTCTTGTATTTCCTTCCTATTTCTCTTTCCTTCCTCAAAAAAGTCATTAGCCTCTTCATTATGAACAACATGCTCTAATGCACTTATCTCAGCTTGTAATTATTCTATGCTTTCATAAACAAAGTTATTTTCTTCTTGTTCAAAACATAATACTTCTTGAAGGAATTTCATATCATCATTATTTGCACCATAATCAACCAAACCCACACAATTTAATTTCATAATTACATGTTTTACCTCTTCATCATGAATAAAATTAGCTTCATTCATTTGAGGTTGTCCACTATTCTGCCATGTTTCCATTACATCTTCATCTTTGGGCTGACTTGTACCTGTACACATAGTTTCTATCACCTTTAACTCTTCCTGCAACAAGAAATCATCAATTTCTTCATGATATTCATCAAATTTTGGGCTTGCATTTAAACATTGTTGTACTTATTCCAAGAAGTTTTCATTATCTTTCATTTTCTCATTTTGGCCTCCATGAGAGAATTCACCTATTTCCATATTAGCCCATACTATCCTTTCTCTATAAGAGTCATTCATCATTAATCATCACTATCAAATCATCTTAAAATATCATCAAATTCAATTTGTTTACCTTTTTTCTCATTTCATTTACCTCTCTTGAAATAACATCAACCTTCTTCGAGTAGCTCCTTGGAACAATGACTGACTTCCTTAGTACTTTTACCTTCATATGCATCCCCTTGGAATGTTCTTACACCTTCTTGGTCTTCACATGCTTGCTTAGATGTTTTCTTCTTGAGCCATTTGGGCATTATGTATCCATGTCTTCTTACAAGATCCTCTATGCTCATCCTTTTCTCTTCCTTCCCATCTACTTGTTGCATGTCTTCATTTTGAATTGAAGACTCCTCACTTGTACAATTTGAAAAATCTGATTCACTTTCTTCCTGTGAGCACATATCTCTATCATCTTCATATCTGAATGCTTTCAAATGCATTCTTTGTTGTCCTTCCATCATGGATCCTTTTCTTTGATCTATCATCCATAGGTGTCATGACCTTTTCCTTGGCAAGGCTGCCCTTTATACCTACAAAATCAGATTGCAACATAGCATTAGCATTTAAAAATGTCCTTTGAATGGACTTCACATCATTCTTCCTCCTTGGAATTCTCTTCCTCTTGTTCTCTTCAATAAGAACCTTCTTCTCTTCTCTTTTTGGCTCCTCTTCATCTTCACCAGACCACTCATCATCACCTTCTATGAGGTCTTCATACTCATACTTTGTTTCCTCTTTGCAAGAGTCTTCACATGCTTCACTCATGAAGCTTAACTCCTCTTGTGTATCCATCATCTTATCCTATTTGTAATCATTTTCTTCATATCCTCCATCAGCTAGCACTTCATCTTCTTCTATAGGGTCTTCATCATCCCTATACTCAATCCTTGTTGCTAATAATTTATCCTTCAAGGAGTTCAATCTGCCTCCTTATATCAACAATCTCCCTTTCATTTTTTTTCATTTCTTCTCTTTCTTCTCATTTTTGCTCTTTTACCACTCTGTCCATGGTATAGTTTCCATGGTCTCTCTCTTATCCAAGTCTCTATCACCTTGATTACCTCTTCTTTCTTATCAAAATCCTTTTCTATACTTTTGACTACCTCTTCCTTCTTTCTCACAACTTTGCTAATTTCTTCTAGTGGCTTTAAAAACTCTTCTTCTCTTCTTCTCTACTAGTTGTAGTTTCTTGGCTTCACCTCACCATACTTCTCTTCTTCCTCCTTGACTATTTGAGTCTCTCTTGCCTCATATACCTGCAACTTGCATCACCATTCATTCAATCATCAACATAATTATATCAAGTAAAAGGAATAATGACTTAATCATCTAACAATTCATAAATATATAATTGAGGTATCACTGCTCCGATACAAAAATTGATGTGCCTTATTAGCCTCAATTTGTCACCATGATGAGCATATCATGTTCTCTAGATAACTCTCAAGCCAAAAAGTGCATATTCTTAAGCTTCGCCAGCAAGCCTTCATCCCTTCATATGATGCATACACTTATCCCTATCTTCATGCTATATTTAAGACCGATTTACAGTCCATATATCCCATTAATGACAAATTTCAAACGGTGTACCAACTATCTTAACTCAACTTCATCCTTCTATGAGTTGTTTATCCTTAGTCCTTCTAAATGCATGTTCTAGACTTAATTCTTCATTCCTTGATAATCAATGATTTGTCCTTGTAGTATTCAATATAGTGAGTTCAAAATGATATGACTCTTGTGAGGCACCCAACAAAGTTCTAGATCCCTACATGCATATCAAGTTAAGATCAAGTTCATGCATTTACACCATAAGGTGAGGGGACTAATTTGACTCCTCTATTGAGGAGCATATCAACTTACTAGTTCATAAATGACAACACTTTATGTTCTCACTATTATACTCTCAACCAATACTCTATTCATAGTACATGACTTATCTCTTACAAGAATAAGATTACTTACCTCCATGAGATGTGATCCTTATAGAGTTGACACCATACCAAGTTTGAGGGATACCATCCTTATTTTAATAATATGATGAATAAGTGGAGCACAATCTAGAGTGTTTGAAAGCTCCAACTATAACATATCACCCCTGAGCTATATACATACCGTAATGCAATTAATTTAGAGCCTATCTATATAAGTACTTTCCTTTTTCTCTTTTACTAGATCAAAATGTGTTCTCAAGACTATAATATTCTTGTCACTAGATATGTGAGGTCCAATAGGATCATATCCAAAACCTATTATATGCAGCTTTAACACCCTTGGAGTGCTTAACCCAATAACTATAAAATATTCATCTTGACAACATTCACTCAAGCTGTTTCTTACCAATATATGTCATTTTATGCCTTCCTCTTGTACTTGGTCTACAAGTAGGGTTATATGGATCCTAGGATCATTGGAGCATTCACACATCGTTTATCATGTTATAGACATCATCTTGAAGAATTAGACTCACCTATAAGTGGTCAAACATTTATTTTCCTATCTCTTCTCCTAGTACTCTGCCCAAGGCTTCTCATAGTTTTTCTTAACCCCAAATTAGGTGCCAAAACACTACCTAGTAGTTTCAAGACATAAGCTTCATAATTTTAGGTCCCCTTTATGCTATTCAAGATGTCCTTCAACTCTCTTCCACTAATCCTTAACACATTATGCCCAGCTCACCTTCTATTTGTAAACTTTTCCTAGTAATCTAATGAAGTCTTGCACAACATGTACAATCAATCTTCACTTGAATGATGGCATTTAATTCATGTAAGTATCCCCAAGAATTTAAAATCATCATTTAAACTTTTCCACCTATATACTAGTCTAGGGTCATGATAATCGAGACATAATGAAAATTCTATCTTTTTCCTTAACATTCATGTACATTGTGTTTTCTCCATTAATGCTCGAAACTATTGTTATCGATATCTCCAATTACACTTGTTCAATCACCCTAAAACATGCAGGATCTCTAATTCATGAGATGGGATGGAGATAATTTGAAAATATTAGCTTATCATATCGATGCAAACAGAGAGTTATGGAAAGCTCTAGATCGAGCCCGAGAGCCAATAAATTGCTATAAAAACTAAATTACACATTTTCAAGACTTACCAAAATTATGATTGCATTCCTTTTTACCTGTAGAAGCTTCCTCTCTTTAACAGTCAAGGGAATTTCAATTCTTATATGGTACTAAGGGTTTTATACTCCTTTGTCATGTCTCATCTTCCATGCATAGTCCACTTAAAACATGTAAAAGTCACTCAACAAAGGCATATTTTTTCTTTCAATCACCATACATACTTTATTCATCATTGAACATCCTATTACAAACTCTTCTCCTTGAATTATTTTTCCATTCATGAATGGTGGACCTATTCTAGCCCCTTAAGATGCTCAACTAGTCCTTGATTGAGTGAGCCTACCCTATGAAATTTCAACCATACTTCTAAACACAAAAAATGTGGATGATCATCATCCTAAACACCTCAAAACTTGTTACCAACCTTATTTTATGGTCTACATGACCTTATCAAGCTTATGAAAACTCATTTCCACCTATTCAACCTTTCTTACTTAGTCAACTTAACAAATTTCCACTTATTACAATGATTTTCACTTTCACTATTACAATGCACACACAAATTTAAATTTTGAACAATGATATAATGGAGGGAAAACTTTGACAACTCCTAGTACATGCTCAATGCCTTTCAAAGGCTTATTCAAACTTTATTGTACTCCAAAGCTAATCATGATGATGCTCCCGCATCATGCTATCTCGGCTTGAAAATTTCCACGAGCTCCTGCTCATGAGTCTCATCATTTTTGGCTCCTGTTGTTCATGACTTCTTCATCTTTTCTTGAATGCTTGGATCTCATGGCCTTTGTAATTTAATTTCTTTATTATATTCTTTTGTTTCATCTTCTTTCTCCTCTATCTTTTCTTGTACTTGTTCTTTATTATCTCCTTCTCAACTATAAAGCTTCATGTTGTTACTTCATCTCCATTCATGTCTTCAAGATCTACTTGTTCCCTTTGTTTCAAGAGCTCTCTCATAGAATGGTTGTTTTGGTACATCTCCTCATCTTATTGACCTACATGCAAAGCACTAAAAGTAACTTTAGATACGAAATTTTGAAGCCATAAATCTTCTGAATTGACTTCATCTTACTCGCTTCTTCTTTTTCTTCTTTTGTTTTTCATTGACCAATTCCGATTTGGTCTTCACATATTTGATTTGCTCTAACATTGTCTTATTCCCAAGCTGCTCCAACACATTTGTATTCTTATCCAGCCCCTCATACAACTAGTCTATCATTGTCCATCCTTCATTCATGGTTTCCACCTCTTGAGGCTCTTGTATTTCCTTCCTCAAAACAATAATTAGCCTCTTCATTATGAATAACATGCTCTAATGCACTTATCTCAACTTACAATCATTCTATGCTTTCATAAACAAAGTTATTTCCTTCTTGTTCAAAACATAATCCTTATTTTATGGTCTACACAACCTTATCAAGCTTATGAAAACTCATTTCCACCTATTCAACCTCTCTTACTTAGTCAACTTAACAAATTGCCACTCATTACAATGAGTTTTCACCTTCATTATTACAATGCACACACAAATTTAAATTTTGAACAATGATATAATGGAGGGAAAACTTTGACAACTCCTAGTACATACTCAATGCCTTTTAAAGGATTATTTAAACTTTATTGTACTCCAAAGCTACCATGATGATGCTCCCCGCATCACATTCTAGTGATTTTATTTAGCGATGGCAAGAGGCTCCAACCATCATGGGTGCATAGTTCGGGGCAACCGATGAGTGCCAACTAAGATGGTAGGGTGAAAGAGGGGATACCTAACCTTGGTGGAAAATTGGAGGTGGAGGAGATAAGTTCCTCCATCGCGGTTGACTACATAGGGACCGACGAGCATGTCTCGAACAAATGATGTTGCGAGTGGCTCTGAAGACTACCTCAGGGATGACCGCCATGGGGTGGAGAGCATCGAGAAGGGATGGTGGTTCATGAGAAATGTTGTAAGGGGTGTCACCTTAGTGTCGGATAAGGATTTGGAGGTCCTCCACCTCGAGGCCCACCTTGTTTGGTTGCACTTGAATTTTTAGTAATACATTGGAGATAGCCACCGACTTATTATATATAGAAATGTTGATCATATTCAACATTAGAAAATAAACAATAATTTCATTCTTTCCATAGTTAGAAGAGAATTTCCATTCTTAAAGCATTCCAAATTTGGGAGAACATGTGAGGCATTATGGGATTATCTCCTAAAAGAATATCCTGCCAAGTAAAAATTCTGTCCGAAGGGTAGAAAGAAAGAATGAATCTAATTCCAATCATGTTGGGCTTTAATAAAATACTAGAACAATTGGAATAAGGTTTCCAAGTGCCCATAGAATGGACATTTAGGGGTGAGACACGAAGTGAATAGAACGAACACCAATCGAAAGGCCTTGGTGAAGAGCACACCACAAAAATGAGCAAATTTGGGTTCCACATGTGCGGACCAAATAATATCAAATCTCCTTCTCCAACTAGAAGGAGAAGAACATAGCCCCGGCATCGTTGAGTTTTCCAACCATGGGAAGATAGGGCAATATCTAAGAAAAACATTTACTAGTAGAGTAATTCTAGAAGGGGGTGTCCACAAACCACTTCCAGTCTGTCCACTAAGGAAGAGATGAAGCACAAAGATTTTGTGGCTCATATGATCAGGAACAAAAGAGATGATATCATTGATACTAACATGATCATGTGAGACTAAATTGAATTTAACTTTGAGCTCATTCCAAGGATGCCAAGCTTGGATATGTTTGCAAAAAAGGTCAATGGTGCGAATTCTGCGCTTGAAAAGCCTAAGTGCAGGAATCCCAGGAACCTTTACAAGGCATTGGTCCTGGAATTGAATGATTGAAAACCACCACAGAGAGTGGTGGTTAATTGAAAGGCCATTATGGAATCCATTTCCCTTCCATTGAAGTCATGTATTGATTTGTTCCTAGGATTTCCAAATATTTTTAAGCACAAAGGTGCTGACCACTTTGATAGGGACAAGAGTGATGAGAAGATTGGAAAATCCTAAACCCTTCTAGGTCGGTGGCCATAGGGGGAACCCTCCGCAATGCCATGACACGAAGAAATTTCAAGATTCTTTTCCTTATATGTTGTAAATTATCCATTTGGCATAGAGTGCACATCCTTAATTTAAAATGCCAATAAGGTCCAGTCCTCCATATTCTATGGGAAGACAACAGTCTCATACTACACTTTGTGAAAACCGTTGCAGAGGATGCATTGGACTAAAGAAAATATTTGAGTAATTTTTCCGGCTTACGTAAATTTGTATTGGATGGGATCCAACAATAAGAATAAAAACCTATGGGGCTTCAAGTACTTTGGAGCAAATTTTGAACTTACCCGCTAAGGATAGTGGTTTGGTTATCTAATATTCTAGTTTTTAGCCACTGTTGAACAACATACTTGCCAAAGATCAATATGTGACATTTGAAAGGTAAAGGAAATAACTAAGAATTTAAACATCTCATCATGGTCGATCATCTTCCAGGTCATACGAAGCCATCTAAGAGGGTGTAGGGAGGAATTATTTCTGTAACATTACGTTTTTATCATTATATGGGATATCCAAAGGCTAAACAGAAAGTTTCTAGGAACTCGTATGACATTGCTAATTGATTAACTAAAATGATGAATTATTCTAAGTCAATATAATATTATGAACAATAGTAAATAATAGATAAATGCATAAATAAAATGACCCAAGCAATCTAATCTATGAAAATATGAAACCATAAAGTGCAAAGAGGGTTATTAAGAGCTTAGTGATTCTAAGAAGGTATTGGATTGTGTCACAATGTGAACTAGGAAAACAAGAAAAGGAAATGATCACACGAAACTTGAGAAAAACAGACCCAAGCTCTTTGGCTGGACTAGGGCACTTGGAGAGGGACAGGGCACCCATGGGTGCCACCGGTGTGAGATATGGGCACCACTGGTCTCGAAAATAGCCTAAAACCCTCCTCTAAGGTGTCACTAGATGTTCACTCGTGTTCTCTTCTTGTTGCACTAACTTTGTTGAACCGCATCGATTCACTACAATACCTAAAATAAGGAATCACCTACAAAAACCCCAAGATGAGCACCAAATCCATAAAAAGAAAGATGCATATGAAGGGGTCAAATCGTCCTCGGTGGCCACACTAGTGGACTTACTAATCGATTGTTGCACTACATCTCAGACCCGATGTAGTTCTATGTGTGTGTGTGTGAAGTCATGACATAGGTGCTCTTCTATCATTCACACTTAGTGAAATTAGCAAGCAATAACTATGTGTATAAATGTAATAAAATAGTGGATGGAATAGAATAAACTTCCCTCCTATGCAGTGTGATGCAGATGAACTAACCTTGTGCCTTTTGATGGAGCTAGATGGATGCAAATGGAGCCTTTGATCGATGCAACCTTAGGTGATGATAATAGTTCTTAGTGCTTGGTCCCTCATTATGGTTTCATAACTTTATATGTATATGGTTCTCTTGTTCTAATTTTGTAATTAACCCCGAAAAGGTGACCTACTAAAAGATAGAAAGCTCAAGTGAATAGAAGTGCCCAAAAATGTCGAGATATTGTAAAAAAGGCTCTGGCGCCCCAAATGAGACCAGGGTGCTGTGACACCCCAATCGAGAGATAAAATGACGCCAAATGGAAAAAATGACTGGGCGAGTATATGTGGGAGGTCGACAATGATGAAAACAAACAAATAAAAATGGCCAAAGGACATGGCTTAATTAATAATTTCTTCACTCAAAACCATATGAATAACGATGAGGCTCGGGATTAAATAATGCCTAAAGTGAGTGATTTTTTGTCTACACTAATGTTGCTTTCATCCTCAATTAGCGTAAGAAAAGATTCATCAACAAAGTGACCATTGAGTAGTTGGGAATTATCGGAGGATGGTAAAGTGATTCCCCGACAAGCCCTTGAGATTTCACTTTGGCTAGAAGATAGCTAAAACCTTCTTCTGCAGGACATAAAGAGTAGGTGCTAATGGGAAACCTTTCTATATGGATATGAAAGACAAAATGGATCCAAACTGTGCTCAAGTTCTTTGGAAATTTGGCGAGGCATTCACAAAGAGTATCTTCACAGATTGAATGAAGATTGGACCAAATCCCAGAGCTTGAAGCATGACAAGAATGAAATGCCACTCTATCATGTTGTAGGCTTTCTCAAAGTCAATTTTAATGAAAAGGGCTGACTGGTTGGATTTGCTAGCCCATTCCATGCCTTCTCATACGGCTATGATATTATCCAAGATGTAATGCCCCTTAATGAAGCTTTGTTATGAATGGATGATGGTGGGAAGAATGTGACCCGAGGTGAATGGAAAGAGCTTTGACAATAATTTTGTAGCAAACATTGAACAAGGTAATAGGCCATCAATTAATAATTAACTCAAGGTCTCTAGGATTAGGGATGAATTTAATATTCCCTTTGTTAATGTGAGCGCTAAGTGTTTGGTTTTGAAATCCTTCCAGGCATAATTGATGGAGTTCCCAACCAACAATATTCTAAAGTGATTTATAGGTTGGAAAGGAAATAATGTCACATAACAATGTTGAAAGTAAAATAAAATTGAAAATGAACTATTGCTAAATGTTATTACTTGAAACAAAGTTGTAGATTCAGAGAGAATATTGTTCCTAAGGAAATATGCATGAAATGAAACAATGGAGGGGATTTAGCAGACCTCAAGTGGGCCCTAACTTGGGTGTTAATCCCTTCCTAACTCTATAACTAAAAACTAAATGAAAAAAACTCATATTTCTTTATTGATTTGCATAAAACATTACATCTAGGAACAAAAGATCAGAGTAATCTCTTTTCTCTAATTCCAAATCTGACTTCTTCACTTCTTCTCTTAATTCTAAATTTCTTACTTTAACTCATTATTACAAGGCACCAACCCTTTCCTTTATATCTTATCATTTACAACATGAGAAGAAGAAGAATACAACAAGGAGTCTTCAACAAAACAAGTGAGAGATTCAACACATGTTTGAAACACACAACAAGTGTTCAACTAACAATCAATTCATGTTCAACTAACAATCAATTCTTCACTAGTTCTTAATCAATGACCAAATCAAAGATTGATTTGTTTCTCAATTTTCCACATTTTTGTTGTAACTAATTCTCCAATGGCATAAGGACTTAAGTTCCATCACTTCATGTTTCAAAATATCTTCATAAATGTGGGTTCTTTGTTGTGAATGATTTCCTTATGTTATGATGAGTTGATTGTTTGATGAGTTCTTTGGTTATGAATGAGTTGTTGCAGATAGGTTCCTTTGTTGCATATGAAAATTTCTTACAACCAAGAGTGGCATCAACACATATAATCATCCAAACAATTTATTGAATAACAAGAATAAATGCACACATAATATCACAAAATAAAGACAATTAGATATAACTATATCAATTAGTCATTATGCCAAAAGTTCATGGTTGTAATAGTGATGTTCAACAATGTACTTAGGAAATACATAGACATGGCTACAATGGTCTTATCAAAATACAAAAGATGAGTTGTTATGAAAGTAATTAATACAACTCATCACACCCCCAAGGATTTAAACACTTGAATGTCCTCATTCAAGAGCTTCATATCTTTTTCTTTGAAACTGCATTCTTTCCTAAAATCTATGGGTGTTCTTGTTCCTTCCTCTTCTGAGAAATAAAAATATCCATAATTCCTCCTCAATTTGTCCCAAACTCTTTCTTGCACCCTCTGATTGATTGGTAAATTTCTTGTCCAAGGTACAATTGGGAAATGAAATATTGAGGATGATAAGCTATAGGAAACCAATCATCCTCACATTCATTTGTTATTTCAATATATTTGTTCACCCTATAAAATTGGAAGTATATTTGGATATGAGTGCATTTATTTCCTTTGGAGTGTAGGTGATAACTCTTCCATCTGCTTTCTTGCATGCATGTCATCACCTAACTCCATGTTCTTTTCTTTCATGTTCCTAACTTCTGTGTGGCTTCCATCCTCATTCTCAACACTTTTTTTTTGATTTCATCCACTTCCATATAGTTTTCATATTCTTCTTACAATTTCATTTTGTTGTTTGTTGCCTCAACTCTGATATATATAGTGGTGTAACCTTCTCCAAATGTCTATATGCCTCCATTTTCTTAGCTCTTTCCATTTCATTTGAAAGATAAGAACATAATGCCTTAACTTATACATCCCCAATATACATAATTGGGATCCAATCTCTATCATATGGAAGGGCATAATTATGTAAATATAGCTCACATAATAAATTTTATGTAGTTCATGTGTACTATGTTGATATACAAGTAAAGAATTTCTTGCTGATCTAATGTCATATATCATATCATAAATTTATGCAAGTAAACTTGTGGTACAACATATTTTCTTTTAGGTATATGGCATAGACATTTGATGGGGGTCTCAACAAACTCAACATGTCAAATGCTACCTTCATTGTTTCCTCTTGTTTTTGTTTCAGCCTTTTAATCTCTTTGTCTTTGTCTTCCATTTCCTTCTTATGTTTAGAGATAAGGTCTTCCTTCTCCTTTTCCCATTTCTTCTTGAGCCTGTTAATGTAAGCGTCCCTTTGCAAAACAAATTTTTCAATATTGGGCCCCATAGTTTGTGTTCCCATCTCACTGCAAGATGGTTTTTCAAGTTCCTTTATGATTTCATGAATAATAATTTTGGGGTTGCATTGGTTCTACATTTTCTTCTTGTAGACTATCATTTTGTGATTGTTCAACAAATTTCTCAATGACTTGTTCATTGACATCATCTGATACAGTCATTTTCTCTTGTTCATTTCCTCCTTCCATTCCTCTTCTACTTGTCTCACTTCATGACTCTCTACTTCATGAATTGTTCCCTCATTCTGATTTAGTTCTTCTTTTCCTTCCATTGGTTGTTCATGGTATTCTGGCTCTTGAGTTACTGTGGGAGCAATATCTCTATACTCTTTTTCCAATGGTTCAGCTCAAAATTTTCTTCTATGGCTTCCAAATCACTATCCAATGAGATGGGTTGAGATTGTCTTGAACTGGAGGTTTTTGTCCTCTTTTCCTAAGCCTATAGGAGCACCTAGTTTGTTTTGGAGAAGAATGAGTAGATTTTCTTTTGGTTTTGGAAGTGGAGGGCTAGTTTGTTGTGTAGAGAATGAGTAGATTTCCTTTTGGTTTTGGAAGTGGAGGTTTCAGGGAGGAAAATTCCAATAAAGTTTCAGCAATAAATATTCTCTCTAGTGAAATAGGTGTAGGGGTTTCTTCTTGTGAAGGAAGAATTTTAGAATTTATTGGTTCTTGAGGTGGGGAAGAGGGTGGTGTAGCTTTTGGCATATGCATATGTGAAGTAGAAATTTTAGTGTTGTTTCTCCTTTTTCTCCTCTTTCCCAACAAGGTTTCAATATTGTTTACTCTCACAAAGTCATCCCATGATATCTGAGGGTGCTCCTCTGCAAAGTGTGTTTGACCACTAGGGTTATTAGATAAGATGTGATGTGATGGGCTTTCCCCCCCTCTGACCTCTTTTTCTCATTTTCTTAAGCATCTCATGAAAGAAATTTGGAACATTCACTTGATGATTGTTTTTCAAATGATTTAACAATTTGAAATGCATTATATTTAACCTTGAATATCTCCCTTCACAAGTAAAATATTGAATGAAAAAATTGGTAAGCTTGTGCCCATAAAGGTTTGAGAGATGTTCTAAAAGTACCTTGGTGGTCTGAGATGAACTCATCATCATTATTCTAAAATTCTCTTCTTGTTTCTTCTAGGTTAGCTTTGTCTGAAATGGCTCTCCTTGAGCTAGTAAACCAATGTGACCTCTACTAAAATCTCATCACTTACCCTGATTGTTAACCCTTTTACCTTTTCCTCTCCATTGTTCAGGTATTTGCAAAACTCTACCACAACTGCCTCATCAAAGCCTTGAAATTTGTTAATGTATTACATCCAGCCATGATTCTCAAAGTACTACACAATCTCAAGATGATTCAGAAGTTGAAATGTGTAGAAGGTTCATATCTGATCAAGTCACCTCCCATGGTGGATACACAACTTCTCCCAGGTGCAATACACAACAAACAATTTTTCCTTGAAAGTACTTTGCAAAAATGAATTGTGTTGATGGATTTTCATTTCTTTGAACTTTATTACCAAGGGGACAAGCAATACATTTAGGGGTGATTAATCATTAAGTGGATGTGACAACATTGAAGTACATGAAGAAAAAATGATGTGACATGTTGGCTTATGTGGAGGGCTTAAGTGGACACATCATAACTAAAAGGTGTGGTATTTTAATGTGTCACATGCTTTATGACTTGGCATAACTCATAATTAAATACAATTAATCTAATCATGCTTTATTAAAGTAATAAATGTATGCACTTATCTCATTTGTTGCTTGCAATGATTGATGTGCATGCTTTATTGAACTTGGAGTCTTGGCTGCATGCAAGTGCCTCTGATGTTGTGATGTGGGGTTTAACTTGTGTTGACTTCTCCTTACTAAAAAATATGCTTCCCAGAGAGGGAACTCCAATTGGTTGGGGTGTCAATCATTCTTTATATATCATCCACTTGTGCATGCTTCCTTGATGTCCTTTATGTAACCATGAGTTCTTCTAGATGCTTCAAACAAACATGATCTTATTTCTTGTGGTTGCAAGTTGAACTCTTGGTCATTGCACTCTCTCCTTGTGATGGAGATCATGCTCTCCTACAATCACTTGTCAATAAAACCTATAAAAAAAAACTTATATAAAAAATGGGTTAGCAGAATGTTGATGATCACCCAAAAAGGTAGATCTCAACACTTTTATTTAGCCTTGAAGTATTCAAAAGTGAATGCTCCAAGGCTACTAAATCTCATCAATTCTCTATAATCCTAGAAGGTGAGCCAACAAGATCAACCTCTAGGTTAATTCTTGATGTTTCTTTCTCCATTCTTCTCTTGATCTCCTCTAAAATTCCATAAATGAGCCTTTATCAACTAGATTTTTATATAATCTTAACTTATGTGGCCATTCACCAACAACTTGAATCTCACAGATCAATAGTAGTAAGCTTCACAACTCCATTAGGGAAGATCTTCTCAATTTCATAGGGGCCTAGCCACCTTGTTTTGAGCTTCCCTATGTGATCCTTGTATTTTGAGTCAAACAAAAGTGCCCAATCACCTTCCTAAAACTATCTTGTTTTAATATACTGGTCATGCCATTTGATTCTTTGTTTTTTTACACTACCTCTATGTTATGAACTACTTTCTTTCTCAATTCATCCAACTCATTGAGTTGAGAATTCTCTTTTCTCTGAGCTTCTGATAAGTCTATTCCCAGCTCAAGTGTAGTTCTCAATGTTTTATGCTCAAATTCTATTGGAAAAAACAATCTTTCCATATAATAGTTCAAATGGTGTGAAGCCAGTTGTGGTCTTCCATGTTGTATTGAATGCCCAAACTACTTCTGAAGCTCTGTCTTCCCTAGTCTCTTCTATGGAGTGTTATAGTATTTGTCAATATGGCCTCTATCTCTCTATTTGTAACCTCCACTTGGCCATTAGACTGGGATGGTATGGTGTAGAATTTCTATGCCTGATTTCATATTCACTAACCAAATCAACAATCACATCAATAGTAAAATGTGTACCTTGGTCTATCACAATCTCCCTTGGGACTCCATATCTAGTAAAGATGTTCTCATACAAGAATTTAGCCACCTTCTCACTTTTCTGGTTTGGAAATGCTTTTACCTCTTGTCCACTTGGTTAGGTAATCTGTACAAACCATGATATACTCTTTTTCTTTGAGATGGAGGGTCTATAGGGCCAAAAAAATCTAAGCCCCACTTATCAAAAGGTTGCAAAACCAATTGAGGTTGTAATGGCATCTCATCAGACTTAGTGGGCTTTCCCATTCTCTTGGCAATTTGTCACATCTCTTAGTGTATAGTGTTGCATCCTTATGTAAATTTGGCCAATAGTAGCCAATAGTCAACACCTTCTATGTTGTTCTCTTTGCAGAAAAAATTCCCTCCACAAGGTTCATTGTGGTAGGCTTTGAGGACATCAAATATCTCCTCATCATCTATACACCTTCTCATTACTTGATCTTGACCTATATAAAAGAGAAAGTCCAGCTATCCAAGAAAAGGGTAAACTCTTTTTCAACTAAATACCTTTTCTCAGAGGATGAAAAATGTGGAGGTGTTTTACCTAGACCAAGTAGTTGGCTATGTCTATATACCAGGGTGTTCTTGTAGAAATAAAAAATAGGTGCTCATCTAGAAATGAATCATCAACTACTTTCTCTTCACTATTGGTCTCCATCCTTGAGAGGAAATCTTCCACCACATTATCTTTTCTAGGCTTTCCACTATGGTGACATCAAATTCTTACAAGAGGAGCAACCACCTTATGATTATGTTGCTTACTATTGGTTTTTTACCAGATACTTGATTATAACATGATCAATGTGAATAAACACTTGGGTATCCTATGTGATATAATGTCTGAATTTTTTATGGAATATACTACTACTAGGAACTCTTTTTTTGTTACTATATAGTTCAATTCTGCATGTTGCAATTTTGTTGACATAGTATATTACATAATTCAAACTACCATATTTTTTACCTAAGACAAACTCCAATAACATGATCTGATGCATCTATGTGGATGTGAAAAGGAAGGTTCCAATCAGGTCCTCTCAACACAGGAGCAGTAGTTAACATCTCTTTTAAAGTTTGAAAATCACTTTCACAACATTCAGTCCATACAAAATCAACATCCTTTCCTAAAAATGCAAAAAGTGGCACTTGCAATTTTTTTTTTGAAGTCTTGTATAAACCTTTGTAATATCCAACATGGCCTAAAAATATTCTAACATATTTTTTTTTCTTGGTGTGGGTAGGTTGACTATGATAAACACTTTTTTTGATCTACTTGAATTCTTATTTGAGGAAAGGTAGTGCCCCAACACTATACCCTCTGACATCATCATATAACACTTCTCATTTCAAGGAAAAATTGTGATCCTTGCATCTTCTTAAGACCTTATCCATATTTTTCATAGCCTCCTCAAAAGTACTTCCATGAATAATGAAGTCATCCATATAGACTTCCATGCAATCATTTGTCAAATCAGAGAAGATACTCAGACTTCCCTCTGAATGTGGTAGGTGCATTACACAAGCCAAATGGGAGAACTGAATAGGAAAATGTCCCCCATGGACATGTGAATGTAGTCTTATCTTGGTCCTCTAGTGCAATCTGATCTGATTGTAACCATTGTATCCATCAAGAAAGGAGAAGTACTTTTTACCAGCTAGGGTATCAAGCACTTGATCAATGAAGGGAAATGGGAAGTGGTCTTTCTTTGTGGCTGAATTCAGTTCTCTCTATAATCCACACAAATTCTCCATTTCCCATTCTTCTTTGGTATAATTACCAGGTGATACCCACTGATTATCTGATATGGGGGGGGTATATGAATCCAACATCTAGCAACTTCTATAGTTCACCCTTCACAATTTCTCTTACTTGTTGGGTTCATGCATCTCTATTGTGGTTTCTAATTGGTTTACATTCTTCTTTAATATAAATTTTGTGAGTACAAATCCTAGGATGAATCCCACACATATCACTATAATCCCAAGAAAATGTTGTATTATGTTCTTGAAGAAGAGAAATCAACAATTTCTCTTGTTGTATATTCAACATCTTGCTTACATTTAGTGGCCTCCTTATTATTTATTTCTACTTTCTTGAGAGGTCCAACATTGAACACATGTTTCTACTAAAAAATTTAATATGCATTCATGAGGAAGAAGTTGGTGAAAAATACAATTTTTACCTAGAATACTCATGGTGCTCTATTGTGGTAAGACTTGGTTCAAAGGACAACTCAAGCACCTCAATCTGTCATCAATTTCTTCATTTCTTCCATATTTTTTCTACAAAATATTAGAGAGAACAACATCTTCCTCCTGATCTTCAATAGTGCAAGAATTTTCCAACATCATCAGTTGTTGGATAGAGCATTGATCAATTTCTGGTTCTTCAACCCAAACTTGTTTGATCCTCATCATTCAATGGTTGGGCAGGAGGATAGAGTATAAGTTTCTTGGTACCATTTCCATTTGAGATGATCATGTTTCCAGACCTTGCACCCTATAAATGCATCAACAGTGGCCAGCCATGGCCTTCCTAGTATAAGAGGGTAACCTCCTAGACTTTCCTTTGGTTGTAGGACAATGAAATCAACAGGGTATTCCCAAGAGTCTACCACCACAACAATGTCCTCAAGGACTCCTTCAGCCTTACTATTGATCTATCTACTAGTTGCAATATATAGTAGTTGTTGGCCTCAGTCCTTCCAACTTCAGGTCATCCATGACTTTCTTGGTCATGACATTGATTGTTTCCCCTAAGTCAATCAAGGTATTTTTTTTATAGTTCCATTGATAGTAACATTCACCAAAGGACTTCCTGATCTATGTACTTAGGTAGCACAAAGTTTCCAAGCATGATGTCAACCAACTATCCAATGACTTGTATAATGGATGGATCTTTTATTTTTCTACCTGGATTCTTTATACATAGATCCTTGATCAACTTGTTGTAAATAGGCACATCCTTGATGGCTTGAATGAGTGGAATTTTTACACAAATGTCCTTCAACTGATTGAAAAAATCAGAATCAAAATCTGATTTAGGGTCATATTTTCTCTCTTGCAATATTTTTAGAAATGGGGGTCCATTGACTTGCATCTTACTTTTTTAAATTTTGTTCATGTTGTTGCGATCAACTTGCAACATCTTTTTTGGATTTGTTGTGGATCAACTTGCAACAACTGTGGTTCATTTGGTATCTCTGATTGTAGGTTTACTTGGTGGCACAAGTGCTCTTCCTAAATGGAGATGGATATTATTGACATCAACTAATAAGTAGAGTATTGGGTTGATTCAATGTTATAGGTTGGTTGAGAAACTTTATTATTGGGGTTAGTTGTTGGTTGAGCTGGAAAAATTGAGTAGTTTTTGGTTGAGAGCTAGATTGGGGGTTTGGCATCAAAGCTTGTTGTTGTGGGTAGGAGGTTTTTGTAGGGTTTTTGGTAGTTAGGAGGTTGATTTCTCCATTTTTTCCCTCCTCTCCAAGGTTTTTCCATGAATAAGGGGGTGTTGCCACTATTGGCCTAAGAACTAAGGTTTCATGGTTGTTGGTATTGGCTAGGTAAGGAGCCCATCCTTGCTGAGTATTAGCCCAAGGTGGGGGTTGCATATTATTATATGAACTACTAGCCCAATTTTGAAAATATGGCATGGGATCTTGTGACATACCTCCTTGTCTTGGTGGCCATGGCTTCCTTTGGGAAATGTAGAAAACTTTCCCATCCTCCATTTCTATCATTTTGAACTCTAGTGCAACCTCCTTTCCTTCTGTAATGTTGGTCAATCCCCTGACATGTGTAATCAACTTTCTTTCTTCTACAAGAATGGAAGAACTCTACAAGTGTTTCCTCTACATCCTCTCTCTTCTTCTTTGCATGTAGAGCATCAAGTTGGGTGGCCATGTCATTAACTATTTCTTGTTTCATGTTCTTAAACATGTTTGTAATTTTTGATTTAGATATTTCCCCAATTCCTTTGGTAGTTTCTCCACCCTTTGATCTAGTACTTCTTATTATTTTCATGGTTTCTCTAGAATAGTTCCTACATGCTTGAAAATTTCCTCAAAAGTGGCTTTGGAGATGTCTCCAACTCTATTAAGTCCAAAGCATCCATATCTTCCTCACTAGTCCTTTTAAGAAAAGTAACTTGAGAGACTCAGAGGTAACCTTGTATGTCTTGAATTTTGAACACAAAATAGGAATCTCTCCAGGTAATCTTCTAGTGGCTCATCTTCCTTTTGTGCCATCTTGAAGAGTTCATCTCCTCCTCTACTACTTGGCCTGCAATAGTAGTCTTGGTACTTGGTCAAAACTTGTCTTTCATCCCCTGTCTAAGTAGTAACAACATCTCTTCCTAGGCCCATAAACCATCTCAAGGTTGCATCCTTGAGTGTAGCAGGGAAAAAACTTCAGCTTGTGTGCATCTTTGTGTAGTCATAACTCCTGCATAAGACATCAAACTCAAACAAGAAAGTGTTTGGGTCTTCAGTCATAGATCCATGAAAATTAGGAAGAGATGATGGAGAGATGTTCTTCATTTGAGTAGGTTGATTGTTATTGGAGATAGGAAAATCAAATGTGTTTGGTTCCCTTGCCTCTTCTTCCATGTTTTGATTCACCTCCTCTACCATGTTAGATTGTTCAGAACAACCTCAAAAATCTCACTTGGGAGGGAGTGTTCTATCAAAAAACCCTATATATAAAGAGGATGTTTCTTCTTCAGAATTAGAAGTAATTTCTACTATTTGAGGATTGGGTAGGAATCTACCATAGGCATCTCTATGATGGTGCATACATCAACTAACTCAACTCAATCAACATTCATTAGTGGGGGTTTTGAAGGTGGAATTTCTACAACCTAATATATTCTAAGAAATTTAGAAATGTAAAACCTCACAAACTCCTATAACTTTGGCAATATCCCAATGACACCAAAAATGGTGGTGTAAATCAACTTGCAACAATTAATATGTTGTACATTGAGTTACATTCATTTAATTATCAGACTAGGGAGCGTAGACTTGAAATATTGCATGTGTTGTATGCACAATTATAGTTGATCTAAGAGGTTGAAAGGAAATAACTGTCACATAACAATGTTGAAAGTAAAATAAAACTCAAACTTGAAAATGAACTATTGCTAAATGTTATTACTTGAAACAAAGTTAGATTCAGAGAAAAGATTGTTCCTAAGGAAATATGCATGAAATGAAACAATGGAGGGGATTTAGCAGACCTCAAGTGGGCCCTAACTTGGGTGTTAATCCCTTCCTAACTCTATAACTAAAAACTAAATAACAGAACTCATATTTCTTTATTGATTTGCATAAAACATTACATCTAGGAACAAAAGATCAAGTAATCTCTTTTCTCTAATTCCAAATCTGACTCTAATTCTTACTTACTTTTAACTAACTCTTCATTACAAGGCACCAACCCTTTCCTTTATATCTTATCATTTACAACACGTGAGAAGAAGAAGAATACAACAAGGAGTCTTCAATAGAACAAGTGAGAGATTCAACACGTGTTTGAAACACACAAGTGTTCAAAACAATCAGTTCATGTGTTCAACTAACAATCAATTCTTCACTAGTTCTTAATCAATGACCAAATCAAAGATTGATTTGTTTCTCAATTTTCCATGTTTTTGTAACTACTTCTCCAATGGCATGTAAGGACTTAAGTTCCATCACTTCATGTTTCAAAATATCTTCATAAATGTGTTGTTCTTTTGTGAATGATTTCCTTATGTTGCGGATGAGTTGTTGTGGACAAGTTCTTTGGTTGTGGATGAGTTGTTGTCGGACAAGTTCCTTTTTACATATGAAAATTTCTTACAACCAAGAGTGACATCAACACATATAATCATCCAAACAATTTATTGGAATAACAAGAATAAATGCACACATAATATCACAAAATAAAGACAATTAGATATAACTATATCAATTTGGATTTGACAAACCATTGACAATTGAAAACCTATAATTTTTACTTCCTGCAAAAATAAAACATCTAAATTAATTTTTTTACAAATATCATGAATGACATACTTTTGATTGGAGTCTGTGAGACCACGCACATTCCATGACATATAATTCATGAGAAATGATGGTCAAGTCTCATACCATCCACATTTAATTCATATAAGGCATCAAATTGATTTTACAGAAATTGAGCATTATTGTGCTTGAAAAAATCCTACAACTCAACTTTCCTTTGCCCGGAATACTTTGTATTATAATCCTCCTCTATAGACTCCACACTATGTGTCGGGATATGATTGTGACTAGTCATGGAGTGGCGAGAATGACTACGGGTCCTTTTGGGTGGGCCACATGAACCATTTTTTAATAAAAGCTGTGAAGTTGGAAGCATTGAGGAAATTTGGATGAAATTTTTTGGTTCCATGAGAATCGCGGCGCGTTGGGCGTGATAGAAAACTTAGGCAATGGGACTAAAGTGTCTTCAAAAACTCGCTCCGTGGAGCAACACTAAGCTAATGATATGTTCCTCAAAACTAGCTCTTTTGAGCCATTGTTGCCGAACACCTTGGCTTGAGCGCTTTATTCTTGTTCTTCCACCCCCCAACAATTTTCCACCATTCCTCTTGCGGGGGTTTAATAGATTTAGAGGTCGCCTTAAGCATTGGGTGATTGTGTGGAACATAGAGAGGATAGTCCTTGATCTTATGATCAAAGGCCTGACAATGAAAAACATGTGTTAGGCAAGTTGATGTATAGAACACACTAGGAGTAGTGAGTATCTCCCATTTGGATCTCCATGAATTCCTTCAACTCTTAGGAGAGGTCTACTTCAACACAAACCCATTTCTGAGGGCGAGCGTTGTAGAAACGTTGTGGTTCCATGCAAACAACTTGCCCGATAGAGGAAGCAATTTGGTGAAGAAAATGAATGCATAACAACGGTAAGCCAGGAACTCCACCCATACATGGACTTTGAGCACATACTCAGACACACAAAGTCTTTAGTCCAATGAGAAAGAACCAAGTGGGAGTTACGCACATAGCAAGTGGCTGAACGGTTCAAGATAGCTGAGAATGTGAGGGGTCGGGAAATGGAAAAGGAAAAATACTTTAGTCATGTTTTACACACTTTCAAGACGAATGCCATGAGCGGCCCAAGATGAGTTAACCCATGAATTTAACATGCTTTCAGAGGGGATGCGACCCGCAAAATAACTAATAAGGCGGACCTATTCTAACCACTGACACGTAACATTAAATTTAGAATTAGGTAATACAACATCAGGAGGAGAAACATTACCTCATGAAAGACCTTCACAACAAATTTTTGGGGGTGTTTTACTGTGGTGACGCCATTGTTTAGATCTCCACAAGCTCTAGCCTCGACAACAATAGCTGGGATTGAGGTGGAAGGAGGCATTATATAGGTGCACCCAGAGGGAGAGAAACCTAGAACTTACCGAGAGAGGTACAATCCGCAGCCCAAAGAGGCCGTGGTATGACATGCAAACGATAAACCATACAGCGAGATCCAAAAACCAAATGAACTAAGTTACAACACCCTATAGGTTTGTATTTTAGATGGTAACAAAAGTAGATTTGGATTTGTATGTTTAAATAATAAATATGATTTAGATCTCTCACCAAGCTTGGCAGAGGAGTATAAATTTTGAACTCAAATAAAACTATATTTTTTAAATATTGGAATTCCTATGTAATGTGAATGTGTTCTTTTTATCTACCTAACACTTTCCCAATACTAGAAAAACCTTAATATTATCGGATGAGTCTATCATCACGTTATACGTTAAAAATTATTTTACATTGAGTGTTCTTGCTAGTTTTAAAAGAAAAAATAACACCACGTTACATTGTTACTTGAAAAAGTAACAAATTATATTTTATTTGTAAAGGTAATCGTTAACACTAATTAAAATAATAATGACATATTATGTTGTTACCTTTCTAACAATATACAAAAATGCATTCTAAACAAAATGCGTAATGAAATGATAAGACACAAGCATTAAAAGTTGGAGGTCATCTATTCAAGATTAAGATAGCATATGTAAACAGAGTGGACAACATGTTGATCAGAACTCTAGATAGGCATTATCCATCAAATTGTACCTTATATTCCTAAAATGTGGACATAAAAGCTTTATTTTACTCATCCCCACTGACACCAATGCTTTCTGAGTGCGCTAGTAGGAAAACTAGATGGTTAGCTTGCATTTTGGTTTTATTAAAAATGGGACCAAGAAGATACATTTAAAATTCAATAAATTTGATTGAAAAAAATTATGTATCTTAACAAAGTTATGAATAATCTGCATAGTTATTTGAAAACAAAGAGAAGACTGATTAAACTTGAATTGTGCAAATGCTTTAGGCATAGATGCATGTTTTAATCAACAACTAAATTTAGTCCATTATCAATTACTTAAACCAAAGAGCACCAAATAGTAGGGTCATCATCAAGGAGGAGCGAATCAATGCTTGTACATTGATCACCCTATCAAACTTGTTTGTGAAAATGCCAACAAGGATTTTGTGAATTCTCATTTTTTCCCACTCGAAATATCACATATATCATCTTGGAAACTCACTATCAAGTTGGTTCTTTTATAAATAATACGATATCAAATTTAATGATAAATGAGTTTACTTACAAATGTCATTATAAGGGTCAAAATCAAGAGAAAACAGGTGATGAGAATCTCGTAAGAGGACTTCAAAGCATCTCGAAAACACTAAAAACAATACTTTTCAAGGAATATCAAACCTAAATTAAGGTGTCATGGTTACAAAATTTTACTCAACTAGTCTATCTCCATCCTTTATTTAAATAGAGATGTACACTAATAAGGAAACCTATCATTCTCTTCATAGAGTGTATTTATTTGTACATTGTGGGTTGGCTTTAAACTTGTCAATTGCATTAGCTTTAAAAATGTTTTCACATAGCTTATTATGTAATAGTTCAATTGTAATGTACATTTCTTGTTATTTCATGATTAAATTTGAGTTTGATAATTGATTCTATCTTTAAAAAGTGATAAAATATTAGAAGTGACCTTGGATAAATTGGAATTATTGATTAGAGTTTCACCTTGAGTTAATAAACCATATTAAATTATATAGTTGTATTGAATTAATGTGTCAATTAAAATATATAACTTCTAAATAAATTAAACCTAATCCCAAAGACTATTCAATATCACACTAAGTTCGATATTAAAATGTGATGAACCATTTTCCCACTTAATTTTTCTTACATTTAATTTAACATTTCTTCATTACAAATTGAATTTAAAATAATATAATAAATAATAATAAAATAATAAAGTAATTGCATCATTAAAATAGTGATCACCAAAGCATTAATCATTGTATTAAATTAGGGTTTCAAGTACATATCTTGAGTTGATCTTGAAAATTAAACCTCCTCAAGGTGGAATTTGTAGAAAGGTAACACCCAACCAAAGAGGAATAAAATATAACACTCCTAATTCCAATATTTAGGGTACCCCTCTTGCACTGACTTCGTAGACCTTGTCTCAATGTCTCTTTAGGGTGGCCATGCCTTCATGCTTCTCCTTCACCTTTAAAATTTTTATTGTTTATTCTTGTTTCACCCTAGTTTCAAATCCCTTTCTCATATTCCAAAGAGTCCTTATATATCTTTTCACTTACATTATTTCATTCATAATTTTTCCATTTTTAGGTACTTATAAAATAAGTTAAAAATAGAAGTATGCAAATTATAAAATACTTTCTTGGTTTTATAAAGTATTTTTTTAACACGAATTTTTTTATTTATTAAGTTTTGGAGTTATAGACCAAATTTATTCCAAGTTTGGATTTTTTTGCAATTTCGGACATCTTTTTGCAAATGACCCCTTAGGGTTTTTCTCTATTTCTAGCACATTTAAATTTTTTTAGTGATTTAGTTTTTCAAACTAAATATTTTGTCAAGAAATTCACCATGGTATATCTGATTTTTACATATTGGTTTATTTTTCTAGTTATTCATAGTTTTTAAATCTATAAACGACAATAGACCCCTATTATTTTAATAGTTTACAACACGATCAATTACTTATCAGCTTTCATGATTTGAAATGAATCTAAAACTGATTTAAATCTGAATTTTAAATGTTTATAAATTGATCCAAAACTGATTTTAAAGATTCCCAAAATCAACTTTATTCACAGCTTGATCAAAACCATCCAAATTTAATTTACCCGATTTCTCATAAATGTCGTTAACTGATTATAATTATACTTATCTTAATTATACATGATTTAAATAATGTAAAAATTACCGAAATCGGAATGCAAGAAAATTAGATAATAGATGACACGGAGAATTATTTATGGAGTTTGCAACCGCCTACGTCTCCGGGTTCATTTCGAACCAATCCATTAAAATTGTCAAAATTGCAAGTACAATCAAACTTACAATTTACAATAATATATCCAAAACCTACAAATTCATACTCTCAGACCTTCAAAAGATTCTAGCGATGCTCGGTATTTGTCATCCGCCTTCTTGAAGCACTTACAAAATCTCTTCCCTATATTTCTTTGTCAAAAAGTGAATTCCACGCCTTAAATCAACATCAAAAGTACTCCAAAATGGGAAAATAATATATGTACCAAGAGCCTCTAGGGATTTTGAAAATCTTTCCAATTTACACTGAGATCCAAAAATGTCCCTATGATGCTCAAAAATTCAATTCTTTACAATTTGCCATGCTATCCAAATAAAATAATCATATTATTTTTCTTCAATAAAACTCAACTCGTGCTTTTATAGATTTGATTTGATGTTGTGGTGTAGCAGTGGGCCTTATTTTTTGAAGAAAATTGGTTGGGGTTCAAACCGCCCAACCACTCACTTCTTGTAATTTACTTGGTTTAGGATGATAGTCCCACATTCTCCTAGCATAAGTTTAACTAAGTCTTTATAATCCTTTTGACCACTCGTTTATTACGTGGCTTGGGCCACACCACATCCTTTTTCCTGATTTGAAACTTCCCCGTGGGATGTGGCAAGGAAGTAAGGTTGGTTAGTTGGCGGTACATCACCGTCCTCTACATACCATGAAGACCAACTATTCTCTCCTTCAACAATTCTCTCAAGTAATCGGAAGATTAAACCATCTTCTAAAAAACTAAGAAGATAACAAACCATGACTTACCATATACATGCACAAAGCTACTACTGATTCGTGATACTTGAGCTATCAATACATCAAGCTCCCACTAAATCATAACACCGAGCCTCTCATGTAATCAAGTCATCATGACTAACACACCTGCAAGAGCTCCCACTCGAACTGAAGTGTTGAGATTCTATCGCAACCATAACCATCCAACCATATTCGCTAAGAATATATCCATGTCTCCATGCTACCACGAATGCAATTGACCCAAGATAAGTAAAATTGGAATATGCGAAAGCAAAACTAGATCTTGGGTCTAGACAACCCAAATGAGTACTACATGCAACCAGTGGATGCATCCACAACACCTGCATAACTCAAAGAATCCAAACACTTGCAATTTGCAAATCCAACCCTGCATAAACAACTTGCATGTCCAAGACAACAATCCATAGAAATCATATCTATCATGGAGTAACATAGTAACAAGAGGAAATACAAACATCCCCTACTCATGCTCAAGGCATCTAAACCATGCTCATATGCATATAAACCATGCTCATAGGCATCCATGTGCAAAACAAATATCTACATCATCATAAACTCACAAAATAGAATCTATCCACATGTATAAACTCACTTTGTATACATCCATACATATCACCGTGGCTCTCCAAGGCTGCAAGTCACTTGCATGACTAACTCCAAAGACAAATATGAATCATGTGCTCAATCAATGTCAACAACAAACAACCATGTTAAACCACGTTACTAACAACAAGTTCAAATACCAACAAACATGTCATCAACGTACTCGCACACCAACCAAGATGAAAGAAAATAAGGGCTACCTCAATAAGTGTAAATATACATTGTTGTCACACTATAACTTGTAATAAATAGATTTTCCTTCTTCCACCTTTCAACAATAAGTTGAAAGAAATTCACCAGAATAACTTTACAATAGAATTTGCAAACAAATAAAAGTAATGGATCATATATTATTATGAAACTCTCATATATATGAGTACAATGAAAATGGGCCTTACTTATATAGGAAAGGAATATTAATCTAAGAACCAATCAAGGTCATAAATGTTATTCAATTATCATTAGCCCATTCTTGCACTCACACATGGACTATCATTGGCCCATTCTCAATTTTATCAACCCCAATCCCTACCTTATCTTCATTCTTCACTTTTTTTTCCTTATTACACTTTACATGGATGGTATTCAATTATCTTCTTATCCTTGCAATGACATTATCTCGCCAACATATCTTCATGTTTCTTTCCATCTTCAAAATTTTGAGTCGCCTTGATGGATAGTTGTACTCTTTCGCTTTACTTCATATATATCTTTATCCTCTTTTATGGGGATTTCTTTCTCTATGGGATTCTCATGACCTTCTCCCTTTTTTCGTTCCTAAAAACCATAGGGGGTCACTTCATAAGGAATGTCCAAAACATGTGTGATCATAAGATTCTAAACATTACCCCTTATTTTGAGGATTTTTCCCTACATACTCTCATTATTGGGACCCCTTTTTACACTACACCCTTATTCATACCGTTATATCGATGTAAAAAATATAAATTAAAATTACCCCTTGTATGATTGCACATGTTATGTATCACCTTACTAAGGTGAACCCCCATGCTTAAAACATACCTTGATTACTAGAAGGCAACTGCTCTTGTTTGCTCTTCTTATTTCTTGTTATGCACTGATATTTACTTGTAGCTAAATCATCACTCAAACAATCATGGTATTTGGTAACTTAGTCTCCTTTATTTTGACCTTGGTTATACCATCATCTCCTACGAGGTATATGTTGCAATTTTTCCTTCTACAATATTCTTCATGAGGAATGCATCCTCAATAGGTTGGATACATCCAATTTCATTCTCAAAAGGTTGCTCAAAGCCTCTTTTACTCTTTATGCTTCCCAAAACAATTCTTGGCTACCTCATGACATCTCCACTCTCACGTCTCCTTTCATGGAAATATTCTCACCACTCTTCACAACATCATCCGGGAGAACTTATTTTACCTTATCCCCTTTCTTTACTATTTAAAACATACTTACATTTCTTATAAGGAAACTTCGCCCTCTCATTTCCTTCAAGGAAATATTTTTCTCTTAACTCTCAAGCCTCGATAATTTAAGCTTCTTATACCAATGTATTTGCATTCTTGTATGTACTATTTGTTCCATCAATTTTGAAATCAATTTTTCCCATCTTCTCACATTTTATTTTCCTTTTTCTTGTCTCCTCTCTTGGATATCTCTCCAACACACGGTTGCAAATCCACATAGTATTGTGCTTGTAAACTCTATCCACTTAGGGTATTCAATACTTTACTTTTCTCTTCAAAGTAACCCTTCAACTTCGTTATTCATCTTGTTAGATATTTAAGCTTCTTCACCACTCTACTTGAATATTCTTTAACCACTCTACTTGCATTCTTCAATGATCTATTTTCCCCATCAACTTGGAAACCATATGTTCCCATATTATCATATTTTCTTCTTATTTTTATCGTCTCCTATCTTTGAGATCTCTCCATACAAAATTACAATTCCACACAATATTGTGCTTGTAAACAATACCCACTTGGGGTCTTGATACTTTTCTCTTAAAATTAACACTCCAACTCCGTTATCTACCTTGATAGATCTTTCAGGATCTCTCTAGTAACTAATTAAAAAGGGGTATTGCTACTATGCTCAATTTATTCTTTCAGATATGACCTCCACCGGTCTTGTTTCTTTGTTGAGATATTCTCCTCGTCTCTCTATGGGAATATTTTTCTCAATAATTCTCTATTCTTTACTTGTTACTCTTCTTTCTAAGGCATCTAATTTGGACACCATTTCTTCTAACAATTTATCTATGTCTACAATTTGTAACTTTGGACCATTTTTCCTCCCTTTCTTGACTCATTTTTGACCCATTTCTTCCACTCCTTTTTCTCTACCCAATAACATGTGATGAAGAGCAAAATCAATCTTCCTTTTCATGGGTTGGTGGCCTCATATTCGATGTTCTGTCTGCACATTCCTCTAAGAAAGCATTAATAATGGTGCCTTCTTCTCTTTTATTTCTTTCTCCTACACTTGCAATCAACTCTTAAATTTGAACTTTGGATGCTCAATTTCATCGTATCTCACATATTTTTTAACTCCTTTACCTTCTGCAATCTCCATAACATCTAATCTTTCTTAGATTCCTTTGATGTATTTTCCAATTTTACAACTCCAAGTGTTGATCTAACTCCTTTGTGTTTCATTTCTACAACACAATGTTCTCTACCCATCTAGAATATGCATAACACTTAGCTTCTCCCTTGTCCTCTACTCATTGTCTCACTATAGACGACACTCACTCAACTACAACACCTTCTACCCAACACTATTTTTTGGAAGATGTCTTCACAATTTCCCAACACACTTATAGGATACTCTTTCTCTAATACTAAATGATGGAGGTTTGGGTGAGAGGGTCTAATGAAGGACAAAATTGTCTTGTATCGAGGCTCTACATATATCCATGGACACACTCTCTTCAACACAATACAATCATACTAGGAAAAAAAACATGCATCTCATTGAATTCGCAATAATATTGCAAAGATTCCATGCACACTCACTTGTGCATGTGCACACACGTACACACATGCACGCAACGTGTGCACACGCACATGCACATGCACCCACACATGCATGCACACACACACACACACAACCATACACACACATGCACACACATGCACACACACACACACATGCACATGTGTGCACCCACACCCGCACGCACACCCACACTTGCACGCACACGCACACGCACACACAAACTCGCGCACACACACATGCACACACACACACACATGGAGATACACATGCACACACACATAAACAAACACATACACACACACATGCACACACACACGTCGGGCGCACACACGTCATGCGCACACACATGAACACACACACACACACATACATACACATGTGCACATGCACACACACCCACACACGCACACCCATGCACCCCCACGCACGCACACACACACACACTACTAGACATGTAAGCCCGCACATGCACGCACATACACCAATGCACACACACACACACGCACATACACACACACACACACATGCGCATGCGCATGCACACACACGCACATACACACACACACATGCGCATGCGCACGCACACACACATACAAATGCACCCCCATGCACACACACACACACGTGCATGCACATACACACACATACACACACATCCATACCCACACACCCCACATGCACCCATGCTCCAAAGACACACGCGCGCACTCACACACGTGTACACATGCAAACACGCGTACGCTTGCACACACACACACTCCAATCACCCACACACACTCCCTCACACGCACACACACACACACACGCACATGTACACACACATGCACACACACACACACACACACACACACACATGCACACATGCACACACACACGCACATGCACACGTGCTCACGCACACACACACACATCAATTTTCTTTATTGCTTACTAAAAAAACATACAATACTATCTATAATGGACTTGATACACTCCTCGTGTAGTTATGAACTACAACCTCCTAATAAACCCTTCTTAAATAGTTTCTCGCAAGTTCTCACTTGCTTGCTTTCTCTGCCTTTCTTGCCAAGCTAACTCTATCTCCAATCATTTAAATCCCTCTTATGATCTTTTACCCTTCAAAATCTCTTTGATCTCGCAATCACCTTGAAAATATCCAAGAAGAGATATCCGATCATTTTGGGAAGTTACATTTGTTTTGCGTTCATTGTGGATGATAATGTAACTTTACAGTGGTAATTATGTAATCATTGTACCAATTGCAAAACCACACTTTTATGCAAATTTATGGTTACAAAATAACCTTAACAATTGTGAAACATCCACTTAGGATTGCAAAAACATCCCAACAATTTTCCCACGGTGTAAAACCTAAATCTTCATAGGGGCATAAAATTTGCATACAAACTCAAATTGCAATGTCATTTTTTTATAGTGTACATTTTTTTAGGAGAATCTAGATATGCAATCACATTCTACATTTAATGTATGCAACATGATTTATTTTCCTTGCAACAAAACCTATCACTTTTAGGTCTTACAACCTTTGTAACCACTTCCTATAAACTAGTGGCAAACGAGTTACTCAACCACCTCATTTCAAACTATATCAATGCTTGAAACATATCTTGTTTGGTGTATCGATTTCCCTTGAAGTGTTGGAAAGTTGATCCCAAGGATAAATTTCAAGCATGCCAAATTACAAATACACTACCTAGTCTACTTAAACACACCCTACTTGTTTTTTGCACAATTTCTAGTACCCCTTGGATGCTTTTACATAAAAAGGTCTCAAAATAAAAATTATGGGGTCACTTCTCATTACATACTTTTGAACCCTTTTCAACATGATGTATTAGCTTACCCTAACCCAAATGGTTTTGTTATACCTAATTTTTTTGTTATACAATGATAGAAAATTGAGACCTTTATCAATATATTAGATCATTTCATGCTTCCTTGTGTATATATTTCTCATGATGATAAATTGTTAAATATTTCCAAGAAGATTGAGGGATTATGTACGTGATTGGTTATATGTCTTACCATGTGGATCCATATATTCATTTGCATAGTTAGTTGATGACTTCTTGCTCATTTCCTAATCAATATTTTTCTGAAGATAACTTTTTTAGATTTTTCTAAACTCAAGGAAACATCTAATGAGTACATTAGTTCATGTGTGCTTAGATTTAAGACCATGTTCAAGAAGATGACTTATCAGCCACTCGATAGTGAGCTTCAAAATATCTTTATCCATGTTCTAATATCGATTTTAAAAGAAAAGGTAGTTCTCAACACACACCAATATTTTGATGAACTGTCATACGGTTTAGGCCTTTGAAGTCAAAATTTCAAAGGAAAATATGTTCAAGTATGATGTTAATGCTCCAACTCATCTCAACTTCTAAAATAGACAAAGTTTCAAAGCTAATAACAATGGCCATATATTTCAATATAAGAATGTTTTCCAAAATATCAATTCTATAGAGAAAACACTTAAGAAGCTTGTGGTACCTCCAAAGGAGTGAAGGAAATTTATAATATTGAATGTAAGTCCACAAAATGTCTTGAAGAAGTTACTTGAATGCAACATGAGTACTTTATCACTAGCAAGAGAAGTTGATACTTTAATACCATTACCTACATACATTGATGTCAATGCATATTGTGATTACCATATACTTAAATAGAAATAAAAAAATAGATGTAACACAAGATTGAAGATTTAATTAATAGTGGTCAAATTCAAGTGGATGGTACACATACAAGTTCAAGCTTGACAATAGAACAAGGAGAAATCAACTAATACTAGTACTACTCATATGGTAGAAAAACCAAAAATACGACAATGTGTCTATGGCATATGAACAACATCCATTTGAAGGTTTTATTGGAGAAATCCATTTAATCAAGAAGCAGACCTCTATTCAAATTGTCTTTAAAAAATAATATATGTCATGTGATAGTTCATATGAGGGACCACTATTTATACAAACACTTATAAAAGGAAAAACAATAGTATAATGATTGATAATGGCTCACACTTGAATACGTGTGTTGAGAAATTCATTCATGGCCTTGTATTTTGCATGATCTAGCCTATACTTCTCTGCTATTGTAGGATATGATGGTGTTCAAAGAGAACCTATGGGTTGGTTTTCTTGGATGTCTATGGACACATGAGATGAAATCAAAACCTTCTATTGTGCACCAAAATGTTAGAGTTTGAACATCAAGGTCAAGTAATTACATTTCAAAGGGACAACATTTTCAAGAGTGCAATCCAAGATTAAAGAATAACACAATGAAGCACCTTAATAAGTATTAAAATGGTTACCTAAAGATAATGTGCATAGAATATAAAAGTGCAAATCAATTCCAAAAAGGATGTAATTGTCACATGGTATCTCCTTGAAAAACAAAAAACCATAAAGAACATCAATTACAAGGGACAATAGTTACAAAGTGAATAATACCACAAATTGTTAATGATTAATTATTATTCTCATGTTCAAGGGTTCCTCCACACCCAACACATCCTACTAGTTATATTAGTGCTTCAACTTTCACATATGGTTATTATCATACATCTCCTATTATTATTAGCTAGCTTTGCTTAGCTAATCATTTTTCTTGGACACTTGAGCACTATCTATTTATATGATTTCCTATATTGTTTTGTTTACCTAAAATACATAATATTTTTCCATATTGTATATGATGCACTACTATATCCATGTAGCTTATGTGATCATATAGATTGGTATAGTCTTTGTTTCATGTTCAGGTCTTTGGATTATGATTATGGAGTCTCAGTAGGATGGGAGCACCTATCATGCTCATTGGTAGGAAACTTTGGAGGCATTGTGAGGCATCTTCTTGTCACTGCTTCAAGTTTTATCACAATGATATTTGTTAAAATAGTGTGTTTCAATTGATATTTTATACACATAATAGATATTACTTCTTGATTTTTATGTCTTATATGCTAGATATATATTCATGTATTCTCATGATCTTGGCATGTCTTGAGTTATACTATGTCTTCATCATGCTTGGTATATCAATGATTCTAGTTTGTACTACATGTATGTTGTGCCATGTTCGTCATGCTTTTCACATGTTTGCTCCTTGTTTATAATATCTTCATGGGTTTTCTCCTTGCTTGATGTACCTTTAGCGTGTTTTATATGTTTCAATGTGTATTCTATGACTGCTCCATCCTTAATATGTAATCATTATTTATGTGTTTTATATCCTAATGGGTTTTTATCTTCTTATGTGTTTGCTCCTTGAGTGGCCTCTAAGATGTTTGTTTTGTGTGTTATTATATATGTGACATAATTTATATTATGCTTAATTATATCATGTGCTTGACAGGGCTCAATGTGTTTCCTCTTATTGTTTTTATTTAGTGTGTATTCACCACTCTATTCTTTCTATGATTCGCATGTGTTTTTTTCTTGGGTATCTTTTCATATGATTTTTGTTCCATATTTATTTCATATTATATATACATAGCATATTTCTACTATGTGTAGCTTTAACATGTTGGTGCCATAATCCATATCATGACCAATTGTGTGCTCCTACTTGCCTACATTGTTATGATTCATATCATACATCTATTGAGGACATGAACCCTTGTGTGTGCCTTACATTGTTCTTCTTCCCTCTCGCACATATGGAAGCAACTTCATCCTTATTTATACATGCCTACTTGGGGCATGGTACCATTTGTTTTTACAATGAATAAACCTCAACACATGTGGCTTGAATTTCTTAAGATTATATTACTTATCTCAAGCCCACAAGGGGAAAATTATACTTGTGCTTTTATAGATTGTATTTCATGCCCATATGGGGGCATCTTACTATTGTGCTTATATTGCTCATACTCAAGCCCACATGAGGCATATTTCTAAAGTGCACTATTTTTCATCTTGCACATAGTGCACATGATCCCTTTCTTTTGAGATATGTGATTTACAAGGCTATCCACCTCAAAAAGAGGGGATATATTCCATTTATTTTATCTACATACTCTTTAGACATTCCTTTGCTCCACATATGGAAGTAATCTCAAAGTGGTTTATCAAAGAAGTACACAACATACCCCACTTGGTTTCACCACAAGACATGTATATACTCCACTTGATCTTTCCACGAGACATATATATACTCCATTTTATGAACTTCATGTAGGCATCTTCATTGTTTTTAGCACAATCGGGGTTATTGGTTCTTTACATTTTTCCTACATTTCAATAGTTCCTTGATTATGGATTTATACAAACAACTATTCACTTGCATATGCTTGTGAGAGAAGAAGTTTCCATATTCCTAATACAAGAGCATGGATGTTAGTTCCAAGATCTTCCCAACTCTCCATTATGGAGAACATGTGACATCTCTCCTATTAACTTTCAATTCACTATCATTTCTATACCGACTTCAAAAATTCTGAACAAGGGATGAGGTGATCACAACTATTTTGTATTCACCTGATTAGTTTTACTTTGATATGTGCGCAAACACATCAAAATGGAACATTATGGAAACACATGGTTTTGGTACAAGAAAATTTGATTACTATGGTGTTGGTGTATTTGTGTATTTATTGATTTTAAAACAAAATTATTCTCTTATTGGCACATGTTCATTGTATTTGTTCAACTTTTCACATGTTTCTTGTTTTTGTTCGACTTTTGACGTGTTTCTTCTATTTGTTTGACTTTAGAATTTATTTTACTCTTGTCAATTTCAATAGTTCCTTGATTATGGATTTATACAACCATCTATTCACTAGCATATGTTGGGAGAACAAGTTTCCATATTCCGGACATAATAGCATGGATGTTAGTTCCAAGATCTTCCCGACTCTCCACTAAGGAGAGCATGTGATCCATCTCTCCTATTTCCTTTCAACTCCATTTTTATACTACTTCAAAACTCAACATAGAATGAGGCAACCTCAACTTTTTTACTTGATTAGTTTTACTTTGATATGTATGCACATGCATCAAAGTGGGCCATTATATAAACACATGATTTTTGTGCAAGACTGGGTAATTGCTTTTGTGTTAGTTTATTTGTGTTTATTGATTATTAACCGAGATTATTCTCTTGTTGGCACATGTTCATTGTATTTGTTTGACTTTTGATATATTTCTTGTGTTTGTTTGAATTTGAATTTATTTTCCTCTCGTTAGTTTCAATAATTCATTGATTATGGATTTATACAAACACATATCCATTTGCATATGTTTGTGGGAGAACAAGTTTCCATATTCCGAACACAAGAGAATGGATGTTAGTTCCAAGATCTTCTCGGCTCTCCATTATGGAGATCATGTGATCCACCTCTCCTTGTTACCTTTCAACTCACTATCATTTCTATACTGACTTCAAAAACTCTGAACATGGAATAAGGTGACTTCAACTTTTCTATATTCACCTGCTTAATTTTAATTTGATATGTATGCACACACATCCAAGTGGAGTATTATGTAGACACCTAATTTTGGTGCGAGACTAGGGAATTGTTATGGTCTCTATATATGTGTGTTTATTGATAAGTAAATCATCTTATTCTATTATTGGCACATGTTAAATGTGTTTGTTTGACTTGATATGTTTCTTTTTGTTTGTTCAACTTTCGACTTTATTTTCCTCGTCAATTTTTGTTCTTCATTATGTCCTTGCTTCCTTCCCCTTCTTCCAATTTTCTCTCTCCTCAACCAATTTCTCAAGTTTTCTAGACATTTTCCAACAATTATGGACTACGAAAAAAATATCAATACAATTCTAGAGCACTTTATTCTAAACCCTTTTTACCATTGTTTTGGGTCCCTCGAGGTTTGTGGCCCTTTTTTGTTGGTTTTTTCCTATTGTGTCAACGTGCCAATAAGGTATTAATTTGAATTCGAGAAGTCTATAAACACACAAGTGCATTAGTACATTTAAGACAATGAATAAACTTAAGCATGTAGAGAGGATCATCTTTCATTTTCCTCTTCAATATACCAAAACATTGAAAAGAGAATGGTTGGGAATCTTGCATTACACTAAACTATCTACTGATGTGCATTATACTTTGCGTGCTATTTTTGAACACTTTTTAGTCCTATGGTCCTAATAATAATGGAGGGATAACACATGCCACCATCAACGCCTCCAATTTTTAAAATTTTGCAAGGTGTTGCGGGATTATTAGGGTTGAAAGGAGGGTTCTTTCCCTTTGACTCATAACAAATTCTAGAAAAATGAGCAATTTTTTGAAAGCCCTGGATGGAGGCGAACAAGGTCATCAACAAATCCCTTTCACAATACTTAACGATTGTTAGAACCATATTGCTTTAGTTCTAGTCATGACACTAAAAGAGAGCTACAATTTTGGTAGTGGTTCTTTGTTTGCACAAATTTATGCAGGTTTTCTTTGCCTTGTTGTATTAACCTATTTTCTAATGCATATTTTTTCCGATTGTCTCTAAAATTGACATTAAATATGTATCACTCAAGACCCATCTCTCTAGTGTTCCAATTTTTCTATGTTCCTAGAGTATCAATTAACATAACCATGTCTCGATTTATTGGGTTATATTTGTTTAGGCTTGTGAAAACCCACTCTTCATATCACATCACAATAAAGAACCTCACCCAATATTTACCAAGAAAATACATTATAAAATATAGTTAGAACATAATACACTCGCTTTTAGGTGAAGTAAGTCCATGTTATGGGGTGTGTTTCGAACCTAGGAAAAAAGAAAACGACAACATCAAAGACCGACATACATGTGGATTGATATGGTCAAGTGGCCCCAAATGTTGCACACATATATGGGATCTCTTGCAATCGATTAGGATCTGACAGATTAGGATGCAATCACAAAAATGCATTAGTTGTAATACCTGTGTTGGTTAGAAATTTGGTCGTTGGAGACAATCAATAGTTCAGGGGACAACAATCCCTCCTCTTTATGGGGAGGTTCCCTTATTTCACCAAAACTTGAAACTCTAAGTATTTACAAATATACATGCTAATTAAATTTGAATGAGGATATTGGTGCATGTGAATGATTCCATATTCTCAATACAAAAGATAAACAAAGCAATAGGGTTTTGAGGAAAAACAACAGCTTATACGAGCAAGAAGAATGAGTTAGAGAAACAAAGTTCGGGATAATTCATCAATCAATGATATAAGTACCCTCCTTGGTTGTCTGAAGATCACCTACTATTGTAAGGAGAGAAGGGAAGAAGCAACACTTTCAAATACAGAGAATGTAGATTTATATTTTACTAATGCATGCAAAAGAACTTAAGAACATATGAGCGTATATATATATATATATATATATATATATATATATATATAAACTCATATGACATGAAATGAAAATAGACACAAAGTTCATCAAATCTCACTTCATGGATTGAACACAAAGTTTCAGATTTCACATATATCAAACTATCACATCTACAAATTGCAAGAAAATGAAATAGGAAGAACAAAGATGAGAGAGAGAGAGAAGTCTTCTTTTGTATTGATCAAAATTTTGTATTTTACATTCAAGAGCACCAATATCCAACCCCTTTACAAGTGAGAAAGAAGCCTTATATAGGCTAAGGGGAGGATGTAACTACCTTTCTAACTAATTGTCTTTTAATTAAGTGTTAAACACTTAATTAGTTAATTACATAAGTTGGCTTTATTTTACAATTTTATTTTCAAAATAATAAATCCAACCTCAAAACATAACAATTAGATAGAATAGTACTATGAACCGAGAGAAGAGGGAACATTGGGAATAGGCACAACTGGAACCTTTATCTTGAGAACTTGAACTTTGAACCTAGTCACAACATTAGAAATTTCCATGCACTTAGGAACTATGGTGTTTGACATAGCAACCAACCAACTTCCAAAGGAATACTCCATCTCTTTAGCAACACCTCCATTCTATGAGAGTCCTTTGGCAACTTTAACAACTACTATATGCAGCTCGAGAAAGTTCTTCCATCTTATCCTTGTTGGTGATTCCTCTTTGAAAAGCTCATCTTTGATCAATGATTTGAACCTTTCTTTAACGGATCAACTAGATTCCTCTATGGAGAATTGTCCCCTGTAGCACCGACAATGAGTGCTTGCAAATTAGCAAAAAAATTCTTTCAATAACTCTCCTTTTTTACACCATGTTTCTCGGTTCAATTTTGCAGCTTCCTTTAGCACTTTGATTCTCCATTCAACACTATAGGTCCAATTATTTGACAAGTTACTCTTGGAATCAAAACAAAAGTTTATGTGACAAGAGGACCTTCTCATCAGTGGTGCTCATGATACAAAGATCTTGAATGCATTCATCCCAAAGTTTGAGTTCTCTATCAATTGTATCTATCCACGAGTTGTTACGGTCCTAAGCGGCATTGATGTTATCATACACCACCGTAAGCCTCTTGATAAACTGCAGATCTGGAGATAAAAATACCTTCCACCTAGGTCTCGAAGCTTTGCCAATTGTTGCATGCTTGTGAATTTATGTTATAGCTTTGACATCAATTCCAACAGTTGAATGGTGGATGGTAAAAATTATCTTAGCATTCAACAACTTTTGAATCTCCCGATAGATGGTGCTGCAATCTTGATTGTATTGTCTTTGCTTCTAGTGAAATGGTTTAATTATTGGTTTCAGGGGAATGTAGTGTTGCATCTCTCTTGGTTTGAAAGTCTTCAAGTCATCATACAAGTATGCAAGTACATCCATGTATTTTTTCAATAATTCAACCATCTTTCTTCACCAAAACAACACTTCCCTAAGTTGACAAATTTTGGCTCCTCATCACTTCCTAAATTGATCTTTTCATATTCAGATGATTGACTAGTATCTTGTAACACTTTTCTTTGTATATATCTATCGTGTTTGTAAAACAAATCTTCTAAGCTCAAGAAGACCTCTAGGTATCTTGTTACCTTGGAGTTTGATGCATCCATCTCGATCTGATTCTTCTTCCACTCCTTCAGGCACATAGGGAGGTAGTAGATTCACGATAACCAGCCTCACTTCCTTCAAAATACAATCTGACTGAAATTGTCATTCAATTCAAGGAAAGAAATTAAATGTTGATCATCATTAAACACCTTCCAGTTGTCAACATTATCTGGAACACTAGGTTTGAAAATCATCTTCATAGTCAACTTATCTTAACCGAAATTTGGATGAGGAAGGAGTAGGGACCCGGAGACTACTAGAGCATCTGCTCTAGTGTTGTTGTCTCTTGAAACAACATCGATTGAGAAGGCATCCAAAAATTCAATGGAATCCCATACCTTGTTGCGGTAATGATTCAATGTTTCATTCTTCACCGGAATACACCTTGCACCTACTTGACAATGAACTCAACATCACCTTGTGCACGGAGGTTTTTTATCCCCATATCCTTTGATGCTTGATAGGAGTCGAGAAGGAGGGCCCCATACTCATCAATGTTATTGGTATTGGCAAATTGAAGTTTATAGGAGAATGGATGAAGTCTACCATCAAGTGACACAAGTACAATTCCTGCTCCAAAACCCGTTGTGGAACAACTCCCATCGAACTCGAGAGTCGGTCCATGTGTCATTCGAATCTTCTTGAACAACCTTAAGAGCCTTGATTTCAGATTCAAGCATCACATGTAGTTTCCATGACCCATGTTTTCATACAGGATTTGAGCCTTAGGGTCATCCGTCTTCTGGACAATATATTCAACTTGCTTTTCTGGAAACAATTTCTTCATCTCCCTTTGATTGGAATCGGTAGCGTGAGACCAGGTCCATTTGGATTTCACCTTGAACTTCTTTGTAGAAATTTCTAATCAAGAGCATACCATAAGATGGAGGTATGTCAGCAACAAGAATAGTGGCCTTGACTCGTTTTTTAGGAAAAGCAACAAAATCCTCTTGAACATCCTTTATCCTTCCAACTAGGGGCACCTCCTTGGTCTCCATTGAATAGCATGAACCAAAAGTTCGAGTCAGGGTGAGACCAAATGCATGAGCGACTTTTGCGAGCATCACGTTGTGCATGCTCTAGAATCAATATCACAACTCCCGAGTTTATGCCCGGCTATTAACAATGTCACATAAAAGGGCTCAATTTTTCCGGAGGTAGAAGGTGTGGAAGCCATTAAATTCTATAGAGATGGAGACTTAGGGGTAGGCAAGAGACCTTTAGAAGACACAAAAGATTGACTAGGCTTAGCATTCACAAATTTTACCACTTGGGCAAAGGCCTCAGGGTGAGTTTAATAAAACTTAGCTTCAGAGATCTGAATTTTTGTTTTCTTTATATGATCTATGATATCAAAAGATCCTGAAGATGATGGGGCTTCTTGGCTAGAAACAACAGGGGCTTCAGGTTTATTAGTTTTAGGAGTTGAAGGTGTTTTGGACATAGGTGTGGGGTTTGTTGTTACTTTAGACACATAGGAAGAGTCTTGGATGAAGAAACATAACTTACTTTTTTAGTAGTGCAGTAGGGATGGGTGCTCCTCTTCTAGCAACTATTGGGATAACAACCAAAGCTTCTTTAGCTTTCTCTTTCTTCTCAGGTTCCACAACTTCTTTCTTCTTGCTCAGCTGCTCTTTGGTCATGACATAATAAGATTCATTGTTCATATTAGCAACTATGTCATCATAATCATCATCATCTTCCTCCTCAAAGACAAGGTAATTGATTTGAGAATCATGTGCCTCCTTTTTGACCTCTTCAGATTCTTCTTCAACTTCTTCAATTTATTATGCTACTACATCATCGTCGACTTCTTGTACTCTTCACATGCCACATTCATTGGGACCTTTAGGGGAGGAGCTTGAATTGCCAACTTTGGTTGGGCAACAAGTAAATGATTCCTTGGCTGAAAGTTCCTTCTCGAGTATGTCCTTGTATGGCACATTCTAAGCAAGTTGTTTCTTAATGGCAATCATGTCATTAGCTAACTTTTGAACCAATTGATCAGAATTTGATGAACCTGAAGTGGAAGCTTTAGCTTTAGGTGGTTCCTTTCTCAACTTACTTGACATAATCAAGTCATCTTCTACACTTATGGCTAAAGTTTGATTTAGATCCACGGTGGTAAAGCTGTGCTCATTTTAGTATATAACTCACTTCCGTCAATTGAACATTGATAAAGAAGCATTTCAGATTTTGTGGAGTAGGATGAGTAGCACTGGAATCTTGTTAACTAGTTTGTTAAACTTGGCAACAAAATCCTGCATGGGCTCATAGGGCTCCTTCTTCATTTGGGAGGATTGGGCCAAAAGTGCATGAGAATCTTCCGTAGGCTTGAATCGTGCCTCAAACTGAGTTCTCATGGTATTCCAATTGGTGATAGTACCAGGAGGAAGATGATAGAACCATTCCTCAACACTGTCTTGCAAAGTCTCAAGAAATAATCTGACAAACACGTCCTCATGCTCGACTCTAAGAATCCCATATCCAACAGTGAAGGTTGCAATATGCTCATTTTGGATGATCTTTGCCATCACCCCTGAACTTTTGAAAATTCTTCTGATTCCCCTTGGGCAAATAATGCAAAGGTTGTGCAAGGGCTAGGAGCCCAACTTGTTGGCCCCAAGGCACTGGTGCAACCATTGTGGGAAAAATAACATGTAAAGGGATAACAATGTTGGCCAGAAACAAGGCTTGAGTGGTAGCACTTTCTTGTGAAGATGAACCAACCCTTCCTTTAGTAGGAGATGTGCTTATTGACATTTTATTTCTACCTCTTTTCTCCGAGAGATAGTTGAAAGCCTTGTTCTTCTTTACTGCAACTGAAAAGCATGATCTTTTATGCCTTGAGCTCTCTATCCTCGTATGTATCTTCGCTCAGCCAGTGTGTTCAAATTTCTGAATTGTTTTGAAGCTTATTTTGTGGGAATTATGAAATGTGCCCCACGATGGGCGCTAAAAAACAAGTGGTTGGAAATTTGGTCGTTTGAGACAATCAACAGTTCATGGGACAACAGTCCCTCCTCTTTATGGGAAGGTTCCCTTATTTCACCAAAACTTGGAACTCTTAAGTATTTACAAATATACAAGCTAATTAAATTTGAATGGGGATATTGGTGCATGTGAATGATTCCATATTCTTAATACAAAAGATAAACATAGCAATAGGGTTTTGAGGAAAAACAACAACTTATACATGCAAGAAGAATGAGTTAGGGAAACAAAGTTCAAGTTAACTCATCAATCAAGGATACAAGCGCCTCCTTGGTTGTGCAAGATCACCCACTATTGTAAGGAGAGAAGGGAAGAAGCAACACTTTCAAATACAAAGAATGCAGATTTATATTTTACTAATGCATGCAAAAGAACTTAAGAACATATGAGCGTATATATATATATATATATATATATAAAACCCATATGACATGAAATGCAAATAGACACAAAGTTCATCACACTCACTTCATGGATTGAACACAAAGTTTCATATTACACATATATCAAACTATCACATCTACAGATTGCAAGAAAAGGAAATAGGAAGAACAAAGATGAGAGAGAGAGAAGTCTTCTTTTGTATTGATCAAAATTTTGTATTTTACATTCAAGAGCACCAATATCCAACCCCTTTACAAGTGAGAAAGAAGCCTTACATAGGCTAAGGGGAGGATGTAACTACCTTTCTAACTAATTGTCTTTTAATTAAGTGTTAAACACTTAATTAGTTAATTACATAAGTTGGCTTTATTTTACAATTTTATTTTCAAAATAATAAAGCCAACCTCAAGACATAACAATTAGATAGAATAGTATTATGAACCGAGAGAAGAGGGAACATTGAGAATAGGCACAAATGGAACTTTTATCTTGAGAACTTGAACTTTGAACCTAGTCACAACATTGGAAATTTCCATGCACTTAGGGACTATGGTGTTTGACATAGCATCCAACCAACTTCCAAAGGAATATTCCATCTTTTTAGCAACACCTCCATTATGTGAGAGTCCTTTGGCAGCTTCAAAAACTACATTATGTAGCTCAGAGAGTTCTTCCATCTTATCCTTGTTGATTGATTCCTCTTTGAAAAGCTCATCTTTGATCAATGATTTGAACCTTGCTTTAACCTGATCAATTGGATTCCTCTCTGGAGAATTGTCCTGTAGAACTGACAACAAAGAGCTTGCAAATCAACAAAGATTTCTGCTTTCAATGACTCTCCTTTTTGCACCATGTTTCTCAGTTCAACTACAACTTCCTCTAGCACTTTGATTCTCCATTCTACACTATAGGTCCAATTATTTGACAAGTTGCTCTTGGAATCAAAACAAAATTTTATGTAACAAGAGGACCTTCTCATCAGTGGTGCTCATGATACAAAGATCTTGAATGCATTCATCCCAAAGTTTGAGTTCTTTATCAATTGTATCTATCCCTGAGTTGATCTGATCCTAAGCAGCAATGATGTTATCATACACCCTATAAGCCTCTTCAATAAACTGCAATTCGAAGATCAAAATACCTTCCACCTATGCCTCAGAAGCTTTGCCAAATGTTGCATGCTTGTGAATTTATGTTATAGCTTTGACATCAATTCTAGCAATGGCAACAATAGGTGGAAGTGAAGAGAGAGGAGTGGGATCCATAAGAGTTTTATCATATGAGAGAGGATTTGATGAAGTTTGAGAGAACTTGCACCTGTTCCTCAAGTTGCTCCTTTGTTTGTTTGCTTTTCTCTACCTTCTCAATTACTTTTGAAATTGTTTCTTTTAGATTTTGCACTTCTCCTTCATGGGTGGACTCTCCAAGTGGGATCCTAGTCAACTCCAAGTCTGAAATTGATATCTCATTTTCATTCTTGTCTCCCTTTGGCTTAGCAATTTCTAGAAATTGTTGTCCTTTAGCATCTGAGACCAAACAAGAGGTTGTTTTAGCTTTCTTGGGAGGAGTTGTGTCTAACAAAACAACCACTGCATCAAATCTAGGAGCAACAATTTGTGATGAAGCCTTCCAAAGTACATTTTCCTCACTTCATACTCATCTGCACAATCTTCCCAGTAGTCCTCAAATGTGGGAATGTGATAATAGGTCATTCTGATATGCTTGGAGATGAAACCCTTGCTATCAAATGATGACTTCTTGATAAGTATGAAATTTGAAGTCTGAGATTGTTCTCTCAACATTTTGTGCATCCAAAGCAGACCTACATGTGTAGTTTCCCAATGAGATAGCCAATCAATACCAGTAATTTTCTTATCCCAGCAAGTATTGTGCAACATATCCAATTGTCTGCAAACCTCTACTAGAACCAAACTTGCGATTACAATACATTGGCAGTTTATTAGGAACACCTTCAAACCCAACGATCTTGATGTATGAGAATTTTCTCAATTGGATAAAAAGTTGCCATATGTAGAAATCAGTTGTCTTGCTTCTGCAGAGACTCTCTCAACTAAATTTCCTTCCAATAGCTTGACTAGGAACATGGCAAAGGCATCATTGACTCTCATGTAATGAGTCTTACTATTTTCGTATGTAAGTTGAGGGTAAAACTCATACACTAGTGAATTTTTCTTATCATCTTGTAGTGATAACCCTACCCATACCTTGTAAGTTGCTATGGTGTACATTAGGTAGGATGTCATGTGGAAAGTTTTGCTTTGGTGCACATTGACCAATTGTTCACTCAGGTTCTCACATATGATTTCTCCCCAATTCAACCTTTGTTTGTCTTCACAGATGACATTGATATAAACGCAAATCCAGTAATGACATCCATTTGTGGAAGGCATGCCCATCATTCTTGCAAGCAAATTGATCATGTTTGACAATTCTTCTTTGAAATCTGACCTGTAGAAAACTTTGGGCAGCTTGAAGGCTCCTTTCTTGTGAGACTTGAGCCGGGACTTGGCTATCATTGTTTTATATTTATCCTTCGCTTGATCAAAAAGATTTTGAGCCTCAGCCTTGGTCGGGTTTTGGAATTCTCAAAGGTGGGGATTCCTAAGGCTGCATTGATATAGTTAGCATCAAGCTTGGCAATTATTTGTCCTTGAGGATCCTTGATTTCTTTTGTTTGCGAATCAAATCTTGAGGCACAAGCTAGGATAGTGTTAGTGCATTGAATAGAGGTAGGGAAGCCAACAACATATGCAATTCCACTTGTTTTTAATGCATTGGGCAATTATGGTGGGGGTATCTTCAGATATGTGGGCCCAAAAATCATCTAAATTCATATGCTTGACATCATTGTCTCCAATAATGCACTTAGGTTTCAAGGGAAGAAATGTGTTCATATCCTCTATATTGGAACTTCATTGTGGAGGTGTGAGAGAAAGCTCAGAGAAAATGAAGGCTCAACAATGGTTTGCAAGAGGTATTTGAAGGAGAGGGTTAAAAAAAAAACTACTACCAAATTAAACCAAGAAAGGATGAAATCACTCACTTTCAGTATGAAAAGGATGACACCTCCCAAACGGTTCCAATGAAGTTTGAATTTTCAAATTTGGCTAAAAATTGAGCAAGTTATCGACAAAAATCACTTTCTAGGGTGCAAGAGTGAGATGAGTAGTGCACAATGAAAAACTTGATTTACAATGGTAAAAATGACCAAGTTTTAGCCTTTTATAACTTGATTGGGCTCGAAAATGGGGGTAATTAGCGCAAAATAGTGTAATGCGGAGATGGGGAGGGTCGCGAGAACTGTTTTAACCATTCCCTTTGCTATGTAGATATGTTGGGAGTTTGGGGAACACAAGAAACTCAATAAAGTGCGGGAGAAAGCAGAGGTGCGGGGAACAACAAGCATGACGAAACATTTCCTTGTGTTCCAAAGATCTTTGCACTTGTCCGCACAACAAGGAAGCTCAATTAATTGTGGAAGACACGGGTGTGGAGAACCAAGATCTTGTGGGAGCAGTTCCACCCGACTTAACAATATCCACATAAATGCAAGTCTTGTGGGTTTGATACCAATGCGGGGAATCGAGATTCAAATGGAACATTTCCCCGTCTTCCACTATTTGCCGAAACACCCCAAACAAAGGAGGCAACAAAGCAATGCAGATAAAAGGGGCACGCGAGGAACAAAAAACCGATAGGAACTAATTCCTTAAGTTCTACAAAATCCTGCAGAAACCGCGCAAAGGGAAGTTTAACAAGTTGCGGGGAAACCATATTGCGCGGGGAAGGAAAAGTTGAGGAGAACAATGGCCCAGAGGAACAAGTTCCACAGATTCACAAAAGCCACACAACACGATAGTGAATGCACTTTGCAAGTAAAGCGGGAACAGGGGAACGGGTGGAACAGAGGAATTGTTCCTCCTGTTCCTCGAAAGTCTGCAAAAGCCGCATAACACTCAAAATGACCCAAAATACACTAACTCTTGAACTTTTCCCACTCATTAGACTTCAACAAAGAAATACATCAAGGCAAGGGGTCACTTAGCCAAAAAATTAAAATTTTCAAAAATTCCACAATTTTGGATAGGTGACAACAACCTGCAATTCTCTATTCTGAATCAATGCTTACCGCATAATGAGGTTGGCACTTTCAGTACTTAGCATTTCCCTGTATACTTGAATTTGGATAACCTACGTTTCAATGTCTGTCTTTTAGAGAATATATACATTTTTTTATCATTCAAAGGCAGATCCAATATTCCTTCCAGAGCACAATTACATGTACAGACATACCAATGTTTGTAATTAATAAAACCATACACATATATCTTCATTTCTACTGCATAGCACAACAAACCAATTTTTGCCCTTCATTGATTATAAAGACTAACACAACAAAATTCCTTTTAAGAAAAATAGAAATAGAATAATATATCCACAATTCTCAAAGCACACATCCTAAGCAATTGATGCAATCACCAGTAGTTTAGTATCTCTAATTTAAAAGGGCAAAAATATCTGAAATGGTCCTTATGAAGGTACTGTTCTCATGTACAAACTATGGCATGTCACAGATTTAGACAGCCTCCAAGGCCTTGGGGAAAATACTCGAGGCACCAGTTAGAAGTCCTCTCAAAAGAATAATTGGGTGACCTCATGATGATGAGGCCTCAAACAAAGCTTCTACTTCTTTTACTATATTTTTGGCTTGAAGAATCTCGTCAGCACCCTCACTTGACTGTTCTAACCCTTCCTGAATCAACAAAGACATGCACTCTCATTTTTAAAAAGCTGTGAAGTTTGAACAGAATATATCTCTTGAATTTGGTTAAAAATAAAATTGAAGTGTATCCTTTAATAATGACTATCCCCTAGTATATATATCTTTTACTTTGGTGATAAAGAAAGAGACTGAAACTTACCAGTAATCCTTGCAAGTCACCAGAGGCAGCTTCAAGGCGCTTTCGACAATCAGGGAGCATCATCCTTGATTCAGCCAAGACATTCTCCTAAATCACATCACAAAAACCTACTCGGTCATCATAACAGACTCACTGAAACAGAGAACTAGACAGTAGGCAATATATCAAGCAGATTGGCAGAAATAGCAAGATCTGATCTGAAGGCAATGCATATATGAATGAAATGGTCTTATCTCCACAAATTTCATGAGGCTGACGCCTATTCTGTTGGTATTTCCAATCATATGTAACAAGTACTCTGCTGAATTTTTGTTATTCAATAGCAAAAAAAAAATCTATTGCATTCAACAATTTACAATCAACTACATCCGGAAGATCCTTCACTAATACCAGTTCCAATTAATCAAGTCTGTATTGACCAATTACCTATATCAATAATCACAATAGGGAACTAGCCACTCAAGGAAAAGCGCAATCTCTAATATGTAATAGAGCCCCAAAAATGTCAACACGGACATGTATAATGGCCTCCATTCTAGGATATTTATGCAAAAGCCAAATCAAAACAAGTACTCACACATAATAACCAATATTTCGGTCAGAAACTTCCGTATTCTAGTTTACTACTCTTAAACAAGCCTACATACCTGTTGTTTAAGGTCATAAGGATCAGCACCCTTCTCTTTCATGGCTGCAGTCTTTGCGGCTTCCCTGTCAACCTCCTTTTCATATGAATGAAGCTCTTTGAGGATACGCTTACAGCTGCCAGTCTTGATTTTAAGAGTTTTCAGAGTTTCCATTACTTTGTTGTCCCTGAAACAGTTTATGAAATAGACATGTTAAGTGAACTTGACCTCAGGAAAAAGGGGACATGCCCAACATGAATCTGGAAAGAACTATAATCTCACGAGTTAGTTACATAATCGCAGTATTTCATTGTATCATGATTGCTGATTGAACAATGCTTGTATAGTATCATAATTAACTATTAATGAATGCATATAAATAATTGCAATGCTTGTATATATATGTAAAAGACACAATATTTGAATGACTCGGGATTTATATTTCATTCATCGTAGGAGCACAGCACTTGCATTGCACAAAAAGGATAAAGCAACCCACTTGTGTCTGGTGCATTCCTTGAGAATCAGTCCAGTATTTCGGGCGTAGAATACTACAAACTTAATTTACAAGGATAATGATAAAAACTCTCTTGTTTCATCCTGTTCTCTTACCAGTCAAAAACAAGGATTTATCAAAAAAATATAGATGTTACAATGCATATCTTACAAACAACTAGGGAAAATCAAAATAGGACATCCCATCATGAACATAAATCCTTGACCATGCATATTAGCTATTTCAAGGGGATTTCACTTTCAGGCATTAGTTTAATAGTGGAACTAGAATAAAGAAAAGATAACAATGCAGGAAGTATAGCCCAAGTTCAGAGCAAACTTTGAGCTGGGCAACCAAGGAATAAAATACATATTTCTTGTGACATTTTTGTAAATGGAGTACAGGCCTTGGTTCTTTGGGTTGTATACTGCAGAGGATATATAACAATGGGAATAAATTATAGATGCCTGAAAAAAAGTCGGGGAGTCTATGTAAACTAATAGGCTTAATTTGATTTTATGCTAGAGGACTGAAACTGAAAATGGATTCCTATGAACTCAACTCTTGTACTATTGCCATATCTCTTTTGTGTCAATTTCCTCTTATTAAGTACCCCAAAGTCAAACAACTAACAAATTGAGACTCTAGCATAGGGTTCCAAAGGACATGGAATCACATTACATTTTACATCCTGTAATTTTGACAAAGAAGTACTGGGAGAGATGATGGTAAAAAAGAAACACCTTGTTGGTTCTACAAGTACCATGCCAAGTAGGGTTCAATACACTATCTAGAATCCCATCCCTGGACTGGCTGTGAGAACATCAAATACTTGACATACAAAACATGACTGCTCGGTATTAAAGCAACCAAAAATCCTGAAGAATGGGAGAAAAAACAAGAGGAAATCCTGGCCTAGCACATGAGACAATAAAGTCTTTGATCCAAGCAACTTGAGGAATTCATTCATCTTCTCTCATAATGAGATATGACGAGGGACATCCAATTTAAAAGTTGTAAGTTTCAAATTCACACCAATGGCAGCCACCATTCAGATATGCATACTTAAAGTAATTAATAATTATAATAAACCTCAGCATATTCACTTAAACCGTCTTTCCTTTTAGGTCCAAAACAGTAATTACTTGCAGCCAACATTTGTAATCTCTCTTAAGTGTGATTCAATGTTGAAAAACAAAAATTTAGTTTAAGGAAGGTACTAACTAAAGTACTACTAAAACATGATACATAATTCCTCCTGTGCGATGATTCATAATGTCAGAAGTTTCTTTCTAGTCCATCAGGCTGTGCTCTAAACTGTAACACGAGGCACTTATGGTAATAATGACCACCCAACCCAATGATTGTGCCCTCACATAGATGAATATGTCAGAGTATATGGCTGTGACCCAGAAAACAACAGATATGTGAAGAGTTGGATGGCTTCTCAGCCAAAGAACATTGTAAAATAATAGTAGGGAGGAGGCATACTCCGCCATAATTAGCGGACAACATTACTTTCCTTTAAAAGGATGTCAATAGTTTTTGTCAACTCTTGTTGATGGTTTTGAAAAGTTTGTCTAAAGTATTCAAGAGTATAATCAATAAATTACCCATAGCTGAAGCCCCAATTTCATCGGCTTACCAACAGAACAAAACTTTGATTACTGCCGATGGCATTGGTCTTAGTTGGACGTGTTTTACATTTATTTCTTATTTCTTATTTCTTACTTCTCGATTGCAACACTCATTTGTGGAGTGTGAGCTAAATTTATGGAGTGTACACCACTTGCTAGTCTTGGATTGTTTATTCTAATCATTTGACATTGTTGCCTTCTTCTAAGGTTGGCACAAAAGGCCATTCCCTTGGTTTGGATTTTCTTCATTAGATGCTTGAAATTCTTTGATTGCAGTTTGTCCTAAGACTTGGATTTTGCTAGCTTAGACTTTAGCTTGGCTTTTGCTTCAATTTGTAGGCAAATATGTAGGATTTCGCCAAAGAGGCGATATGCAAGAGGTCCATGTCATATTGAATGTATGTGTTAGGAAATAAGAGATAAAATATGCGGAATAATCTCTTACGAATCATAGCAGAGAAACTAATATGCAGAAAATATTACAGATCTCAAATAAAAGTGCAGAATAAATAACACAACACAGAGAGACAATATTTAACGTGGTTCACCCAATTTGGGCTACATCCACCAAGAATCACTTGCTCAGATTTTATTACAAGCCTTCACTCTCTCAATACAATACCCAGATCCGTTTGGAGCTATGCTCAACAAACTCTACAGAATTCAAACCCGAATTCAAAACACATCTGTAATACATTTGCTTGTTCTATCTATCATATGCATAAGACCATATAAATAGACAACTGCTTAAGTAGTTTTACAAAACCGTGGGTATCAAAACCATGGGGAAAAACAAAACTGTCCCATAAACCTATGGGTAACCGAAGAGGCGGTTTTACAAAACAATGGGTACCGAAAAAACATGGGCCCAAAAACAGCCCATAACGGTTACCCATTACCCATGGGTTAATAAACCACCCATGAAAATTTGCTTCGGGGGCTTCGCCCCCGAACCCCCCTGACCCGCTCACCGGCGAGCGGGACCGCCGTAAAAATACCCGAGTGTAACACATAGAAGGTGTACCACACTCTAACATGAAAATAGGCTCCACAAACATAACAATCTCCCACTTGGAGACTGATTTCCACTTGAGTAAGCTTCTCGACCCTTCTTTGTCATCCGCGAAGGCCAACCAAAGCTGAACATAGCTTTAGTTTATCCTTGTGACCACCTTGGTCATCATGTCTGCGGGATTAAGTGGTATGAATCTTCTCAACTTCAACTTATCTTCCTCCAAAGCTGTCTGATGAAGTGATATCTCAACTGTATATGCTTCGTCCTGGAGTGGAAAGCAGAGTTCTTAGCTAGGTGTATAGCACTCTGACTATCACTATGCAGCTTACATTCTTCCTGCTTATGCCCCAATTCCTCAAGCAATTGTTGTAACCAAATCATCTCTTTGCTTGCCTCTGTGGCAGCAACATACTCAGCCTCTGTGGTTGTAAAGCCACCGGCTTCGTAGTCGTGAAATCCAGCTCACTTTGCTGTCCCACCTACAGTGTAAATATAACCTGTCGTGCTCCTCCTGCTGTCTACATCTCCAGCCATATCTGAATCTACATAACCACGTAAAGTGGTGTCTGATCCACTGTAGCACAAAACTGTCCCCATGGTCCCTCTCAAATACCGAAGGATCCACTTTCTTGCTTGCTTGCAATGCTCTTTACCTGGATCACTCATAAATCTACTCACGGCTCCCACTTTGCATGGGCAATATCGGGCCTAGTGCACACCATAGCATACATCAAACCGCCAATGCTTGATGAGTAAGGTACATTGGACATCTGGTTTCTTTCTGCTTTGTCATGGGGACACTTTGCTCCTTTGATAACTTGAAATGGCTTGCCAAAGGAGTCCCAACCGATTTAGCATCCTGCATGTTAAACCTATCCAATACCTTCTTAATGTACTCTTCCGAGATAAAGTCAACTTCCGTTCCTTTCTATCCCGAGTTATCCTCATACCAAGGATTTGTTTGGCTGCCCCAAATCCTTCATATCAAAGGATTCACTTAGTTTGTTTCTTGAGTACTTTTATTTCTTGCATGTTTTTACTGCAACCAAAGATGTCATCAACATACAAACACAGGATAATATAACTTCCATCCTCAAATTTCTTTGTATACACACAATGGTCGAATGACATCGATATAACCTTACTCCATCATGAAGCTATCAAACTTCTTATACCATTGACGTGGAGCTTGTTTCGAGGCCATACAAGCTCTTCTTCAGTTTACACACCATCTCCTCTTTACCTTTGACTTCATATCCTTCTGGCTGCTGCATATATAGCTCCTCCTCCAAATCACCATGGAGAAATGCAGTCTTTACATCTAACTGTTCTAAGTGCAAGTCTTCTGCTGCCACTATTCCAAGAACAGTTCTAATAGAAGTCATTTTTACTACAGGAGAAAAAATCTCATCAAAATCTATACCTTGTTTCTGTGCAAACCCCTTGACCACCAACCGGGCCTTATATCTTTTCTTTCCTCCTTCTTCATCTTTAACTCTGTACACCCACTTGTTCTGCAATGCTCTTTTGCCTTCCGGTAGCTTCACCAAATCCCAAGTCTGGTTCTCCATGAGAGACTTATGCTCCTCATCCATGGCTTGCTCCCACTTCTTACTGGCATCTACCTGCATTGCTTCATCAAAGCTCTCTGGCTCTCCACTATCAGTGAGTAATAAATAATAAAGAGAAGGAGAAAAACGTTCAGGTTCTTTTCTTACCCTAGAAGACCTCCTCACTGTAGGAGTTTGGGGTTCTGTTGAGTAGGTTCTGAAACTGATTCATGGGTCACTTTCCCATCCGGAAGATCCTCTACCACTGCATATTCTTTCTTGGATTCTTCCTTGTTTTCCTGCAACTGTTGCTTATACATGACTTTCTCATTAAAGACCACATCCCTAGACCGAATGATTTTCTTGTCTTTAATACTCCAACATTTAAATCCAAAGTCATCACCACCATAACCAATAAAAGTGCATTTTTCTGATTTAGCCTCTAGCTTGGTCCTATCATCCTTGTCAATATGAACAAACACCTCACATCCAAAGACTCTAAGAAATGAGTAATCAACTTTCTTACCGTACCAAGCCTCCTCAGGTATGCCTCCATTTAAGGCACTTGAGGGTCCTCTGTTTATCAAGTACACAGTTGTGCTCACCGCTTCGCCCCCCGAAAAAGAAAGAGGCAGTCCTGCATGTAACCTCATGCTCCTAGCACGTTCCATTATTGTTCTGTTCATCCTTTCTGATACCCCATTCTGCTGCGGAGTTCCTGGAACCGTCTTTTGCCTGCGGATTCCATTCTTAGAACAGTAATCATTAAATTCATTGCTGCAATACTCCCCTCCATTATCTGACCTGAGACATTTTAGCTTAAGACCTGTTTCATTCTCTACCAAGGCTTTCCATTTAACAAAAGTGTCAAATACATCAGATTTATTTCTAATACAATAAACCCAAACTTTCCTTGTTGCATCATCAATAAAAGTAACATAATAACTTGAACCCCCAAGAGATGATACCTGAGCTGGCCCCCACACATCAGAATGCACCAACTCTAACTTACTCTCTTTCTTTGTAGGTCCAACCTTGAGAAACCTTACTCGCTTTTGTTTCCCATATATGTAGTTCTCACAGAAATCCAAACTTGTTTCTGTATATCCAGGCAAATTCTTCTTTATGATGTCCATGCCCTTATGGCTCATATGACCAAGCCTATAGTGCCATAATGTTGTATCTGCATCTGAAGCCACAAGATTACAATCATTAGTACTATCAGTGGTTAAATACAAGGTTCCAACCTTCTTACCTCTTGCCACCACAAGAGCACCCTTGGTAACCTTCCAAGAGTTGGGCAGTAAATATCACAAGATCTGACCATCACTTCCCATTGCCCGCCGATATCAAATTTCTCTTAATGTAGGCACATGTCTAACATCCTTCAATAACCATGTATTTCCATTACGCATCTTAACCCGAGCAGACCTTTTCCAACTATACTTTGCAGGGCTCATCATCACCAAGAAAAACATGCCCAAAATCCCCTTGAACATAATCAACAAAATAATGCCTATGTGGAGTAGCATGATGAAGAAGCCCCTGAATCTAAAACCCAAGATTCGATAATATTATGCAAAAGAAAGAATCAAAGCATCTGACATACATTACCCGATGCCACATTTGCCTCCTTGTTTTCTTCTGTTGTTTCTTATCCCGAAGCTCCCAACAGTCCTTCTTTGCATGCCCAGGCTTTCCACAATTCCAGCATACAATCTTGTTCTTGGATTTTGACCTTGCCCGATCTTTTGATTTTCCACGGTTTCCTCTATTCTTCTGTCTCCCTCTAGTTTCCACTGTCAAAGCATTCCCTAAAGTAGAAGATTCCCCAGAGCTTTTTCTTCGCATTTCCTCACTTAGAATCACCCCTACAACATCCTCAAACTTCAACTTCGAGTTAGCTGGAACCGAGTTGCTTACCGCCATTACCAGGCTATTCCAACTCTCAGGTAAAGAGCACAAAATTAATAAAGCCCTAACTTCTTCATCAAATTCTATTGTAACCGAAGCTAGCATATTCACAACCGTATTGAAATCATTTAAATGATCTGCTACTGAACTATTCTCAGACATCTTCATATTAAACAACTTTTTCATTAAAAATATCTTGTTAGAGGCAGAGGGTTTTTCATACAACTTCCCTAATGCATCCATTAGATCTTTTGTAGTCTTTTCCTTCAAACATTAAATAATACCGAAGATGCAAGACACAACTAGGATCGTTCCAAGTGCCTTCCGATCCAACAAATCCCATTCCGCATCTGTCATACTCGAGGGTTTGTTCACCTTCTCAGACAATGGAGTATAAAGATCCTTCTAATAAAGGTAATCTTCCATCTGCATCTTCCAAAGACTGAAATTTTGCCCGTTGAATTTATCAACCCTAGATCTTCCTTCATCTGCCATAGCTCCCACTCAAGCTAAAAACTTTCCTTGCGATTCAACACTTCAGCAAACCAAACCAGCTTCTGATACCAATTGTTAGGAAATAAGAGATAAAATATGCGGAATAATCTCTTACAGAATCGCAACAGTAGAACTAATATGCGAAAAATATTACGATCTCAAATAAAAGTGCGGAATAAATAACACAACACGAGAGAGACAATATTTAACGTGGTTCACCCAATTTGGGCTACATCTACCAAGAATCACTTGCTCGATTTTATTACAAGCCTTCACTCTCTCAATCAATACCCAATCCGTTTGGAGCTATGCTCAACAAACTCTACTGAAATTCAAACCCGAATTCAAAACACATCTGTAATACATTTGCTTGTTCTATCTATCATATGCATAAGACCATATAAATAGACAATCTTGCTTAGCGATTTACAAAACCATGGTATCAAAACCATGGGGAAAAACAAAAGCTGTCCCATAAACCTATGGGTAACCGAAAAGCGGTTTTACAAAACAATGGGTACGAAAAAAAACATGAGCCCAAAAACAGCCTATAACGGTTACCCATTACCCATGGGTTAATAAACCACCCATGAAAAATTTGCTTCGGGCTTCGCCCCGAACCGACTCGCTCACCGGCGAGCGGGACCGCCAGTAAAAATACCCGAGTGTAACACATAGAAGGTGTACCACACTCTAACATGAAAATAGGCTCCACAAACATAACAAGATGGCCTCAAGCCCGACCTATATTTCGAGATGAGATTATGTTCAAATTCTTGAATATTTTAGCTTTACGGAAAGGGAGTGAAAGGTGTTCATGTATTCTTGATGAGATTGATCACAACCTTGCGCAACTAGAAAAACTTGATGTATTGGTCATCATAGTTTCCAACTAGATAATAGGTATTTTTGAGTGCTTCAATGAAACCATTCCATGTGTCTACAGAAGAGTCCAAGTTAACATCATCTTCATGCACAGTGCAGTAGTTATCCCACCATTTTTTACGGATAAAGAAACTTTCAAAAGAGAAAATGTAATCTTTTTCACTATCAAAAAGTGATTTGCTGTGTAGTATGAGCTAATAAGGTGACGGGAGTTATCTAGGGCATCTACATTTATTTTGCCTTCAAACATAGGAATGTCTAGACTGATTTGTACCTTATATGGGGCACAACCACCAAAAGATCATTGTGGAGACGGATTGGGAGTCACGTGTACATACTTAAGAGAAGTCATCAACAATCCCCACTCTATCCTATGCATGGTGTTCTTCCAATTCTCATCGTTGTCTTTGCAAAGCATCCTCTATCATTTGTTTGAACATATCTGAAGTTGGAGTCTCTGAATTTGTTTGGTCTCCCATCTGAGGACGTGAAGGAAGGTATGAAGAAGGATCATGGGTTTCAAGTCCTAACTTCCTGTATTCAAACCTCATGTGAGTGGGCATACAAACAAAGAGAGAAAGTTCAGATGAAACTTCAATACCACTGGGATATGATGAAGTGAGTATGTGCTCTGATACCACTGATCCGGGACCCAGGATCAGACCTGATGGACAACATTCTAAATGTGAATTTAGATGTCTTATATGTGGAAAACATATTAGGAAATGATAGAGGTCAAGAGATATATCAAAGTGCTTATACAACAAAGAAGAAAGCAAAGGAACAAAAGACACAAGATGTAGAACTGTAATGCAAAGTTATATTATGCAAAGTCTTGTACAAGATCTGAGAGGTCAGATGTAGGATGTCTATCTAATTCTTAATATTTAGTCTATCTCAATCTATCTTACATGAATAGAATGATGCTTTACTATACAATGAAGATGAAGCATTGCCTAAACTGTTACAACCGCTTCATAACCAATCATCAGTACATCACCATCAGTTGATGTTACTGCCGAACTACACAGTACAGTGCTGACATTGCAGAGCTGCGGAAGTGGGCAGCACTGCAGAGGAGCTAGGACCTCGTGGATCATGCACATGTGTCTGATATGATGCTGAATCCATTGGTGGACTATGATCATGATGATGAGCAATGTCAAGGTGCCGCAAGTTATGGAAGGTTTCAGATCCTCTTGGATCAAGTTGCATAAAATATTAACTAAATAAGCTTCAAGCATTAATTGGAAACCAACTTGATGTGATACTTAGATATACTCGCAGACTCCATTGGCACCGTTATTGGAAACATTGGACCCAAGTAGATATAAAATGGCACATGTTCAGAGATATATTAATTGTAAAATCTTCAACACTAATGTCCTTGTGTTCAAAATGTTGACATTCAAAAATCTTTGCAGAGCTGTGGAATTGGGCAGTACTGCAGAGGAATTAGGACCTCATGGATCGTACATGTGTGCCCGATATGATGCTCAAATCATTGAACTATGATCATATCATCATGACGATGAGCAATGTTGTGTTGCCGCAAGTTATTGGAAGGTCTCGGATCCTCCTGTATCAAGTTGCATAAAATATTAACTAAATAAGCTTCAAGCATTAATTGGACACCGCCTTGATGTGATTCTTAGATATATTCACAGACTCCATTGGCACTGTTATTGCAAACATTGGACCCACGTAGATATAAAATGGTGCATGTTCAGAGATATATTAATTGTACAATCTTCAACACTAATGTCCTAGTCTTCAAAATGTTGACATTCAAAAATCTTGAAGTTTGTTCAATCTGGTCAAGAATGGAAACTTGGAAAGCCTTGAATGCCATGAAATTGGTGCATCCAAAACAACTCTTGACAACTTGAACACAGACTTCAATCAACAATCATATACCAATTGAGGCAAATAAGAAACTTATGGACAAAACAAACATGATAGCCTATGTAGTTATAAGCTAAGTCATAGGATTAAGTCGAATTTCATTGAAGAAATTCAAAATTCAATGAATCTCATGACAGCAGATAAAATTCATTGAAATTCGAGGGTTAAATTCGTAAGGTTTTTCATTTTTCTTTTTTTTACTTAAACCCTGTAAAAACACTGAAATTTGTCTTTGATTCATAGGCAGCTCATTTAACCTTACGAATTTAAACAAGCAGATCGTTTGTGGAGGCGGACACGCCACAGACAAGTACACTCTTCACAGTGCCACAAAAAATCTACAAGCTGCTGTCTAGGGCATCTCTGTCACGTTTTTTATTTTCCTTTTTCTTTTTACAATAAATTCTAAATACAGAGGCATGAATAAGGTCCAGATATACCCTTCAAACAAGAAAACCTGTGGCTGGCTCACACTATTTTTCTGGATTATGTCATTTCAGCTTGCATTCCATCATCGTGCCAAATCTGCATGTTCGTTTGTGTCCCAATGGTGTTAGGGTTTGCTGAAGACACCTGCCAAGACGCTAAGCTTTAGCTTTGCATTTAAAAAATTACGACTCTAAGGATCACATTTATATATTTGCTTATTATTTTTAACTTTTACTTAGATTTATTAATAGCTTATTAAAATTTATTTATAGTGAGTTAAAGTTATTAATAGTTAGTAAGTAGTTAACATGTTAGTTTATATATTAGTTAGTATATATTGGTTAGCTCTACGTTTTTTTTTAACTTGTTAAAATTTATGTTAAATTGAAGCTTTTTACTAGCAATTTAATTAAATTAGTTCTGATTATATATATTGTATTTTTTACTTATTAAAATTTATTTTATGTTAAAGACTTTTACAAACAATTTAATTAGATTATTAAATTTTGTGGGATATTTAATTTTCATTTGATTTAAACATGTTTTAAATTTTTACTTACATTTTATTAGTGTTTAATTATTTTTAATAAGGTTTGTGTTTTTTAATATTCTTATTTTATAATTATTTTTAATTTGAAACATGTATGCATTTCAAATTTATTGTCGAGTTTTTTTTTCATGAATTTTATTGGTTGGCAAACTTATTTCGAATTTTATCCTTGTCAAACACGCATACGAACACGAACCTGGTGACTTAGGTTATAAGAATGATTCGTAGTTTTGTGGTCCTCAGAAGGTTGTCCATAAGTTATGGTGGAATTATTATTTTGTCTACTTAAAATGCAAGCAGTTTATTAATGCTCTACTTGCAGTTTGCTCTTCCACCAGCATGCTTGTCATCTAATGGCAGGCAATCACTCCAAAGCCTTCAATAGACTAGGATAAATACAATATCAGTGTGAAGAAGCAAGGCTGTTCCTATGACTTTGCCAAAGCGCATGGATCACAACTTCTGATAGATTTTCCATGGCACTGTCAAAAACCTCTTCATTACCATGATAGTTTTGATTGTCTGGAATACTAAGGGAAAAATCTACTACCAAACACCATGTAAAATACATATGTATTGCAACTTAAGATCCATAAGCATGTCCAATTTTGTTGTATAATCGAAGGGATCCCTTAGGGCATCCAAATGATATGCCTAGTAAGAAAATATTGCAGTAGTCATCTGAAAACTCCAGTTCCAGGAAGTATGGGTTGCAAGAGTCCTTTTGATGCAGACACATAGCCTCCTTCAGCATCATCTGAATTCACTCACCAATCTCAATTGGTTTTCTTTCAAATTCTACATCACAACAGACTAACCTAACCAACAGGTTCTACATGTCAAGCAAGTTCATACAGTTCTTCGTTGTCAAGTCCATTAGTTATTCAATCAGCTTCCGGTTTCTATCCACATATGAATTAACATGGTTTCAACATGGAAAAACAGCATGAGGAAATGACTTTATCTTTTTCCCATTTAAAAAACAAGTAAACGCCATTCAAATCCGGCCCAATAGGAACATTTTTTGTTTTACTCTGTTAACAATTGTATAGAAAAGTGAGAGCCTATTATTATGATGCTATTATAGATGATTGTATCACTATTGAATGCATTGTTGCCAGAAACATCCATTCTCCATCGGTCTTCTCCATACATTTTACTGACCATCTCATACTCCATCAAAAGTGTTCTTCTTGACATTCATGACATATGGGAGATGATTATTTTTCTTAAACACACAATAGTTGGTCTACAGAGTTTCCCGGAATCATTACCTCTTCATCCCACAGATGGTACATTACTACATGGTATTGTCAATCAAAATTGTCAGATGTAAATGCACACTTAATGATATAGAATGCATGAATTCAATGGAGGAAATTTGAAAAGATTTATAGTCAAGAACATGGACAGAAGACACAAAATCAACGTAATAGTTAATAAATTAAGAATAAGATCACATCTATGAAGACATGGGACGCCCTCCAAGAGGCTGCCAGTGAGAAAGTCTCCATGCTTGCACTCCACTGTCAAGGCTATCCTCTGCTTCTCCATATTCTTGATACATTTATAAATTAAAGGATTCAATTAACAGTTAGAAACCATTCAAGTTCCCCTTCATTAACCTTATAGTCTACAATTGAGTGCATGGATGGGTCGCCAAACCTAAGTGGAAAATAAGAATTGTTACACCATGTTCACTTCATTGATTGCAATGCACATTGAATCCATATATGTAAATGGGATTTTTAATAAAACCATCACTATATCGTGACTAAATTAGGGCATCCACAATAAGGGTTTTATAAAATTTAACTTTAGTTATCACCATTGAAACAAAGCTTGACCATAATCAAGCCAAAAAACAAATGTGTTGAGAATCACCAAAACCACCTTCATTTCAAAAATACGAAACCAAAATATAATTGCAAAACTCTTAGGCAATAACATGCAAAGTTCTAATGAAAAAAACTAAATATACCACAGTTGCAAAGGTCTTCTGAAAATTAACTTTAATTGTCACTTTTGAATAGATGATGGACTATAATAACATTTAACTTTTAATGCCCTCATATTTTTCTTAGGTGTTCATCCTCCAGACACATTAGGCAAGACAGGGAGCACCATATATCCCTTTCAAGAAAAAGTAATCATTTAGCATTCATAGCCACCAATTCACTCTGCCACCAGTAAACTTTGAAAGACCACAATTTTCAGGTCGATTTCTTTGGGGTTGTATTCTGCACTTCCACGGCATTTTTAAGGGCTATATTTTTCCAATTCACTAATTTTCTTTTAATAGCCCATTTTTTCATTTGGCCGGTTTTCCACAAAACAAGAATTCAAAAATAAAACTAAAAACAACAAAGCTTTAAGATTTCCACAGGTAAATCCATATATATATATGGAATCAACTATTGTTGGGAAATAAAAAAGGATAAAACATATATATATATATATATATATATGGAATCAACTATGTTTTATCCTCTTTTATTTCCCGACAATTTCAGGTTCATTTTCTAGGTCTCTTTTTGGGGATTTGGAGATGATCCAAATCCCTAAAGAGGAGTCTAGAAGGAAGACCTGTGACGACAGAAATAAAAGCAACGTTAATTCAAGATATTCGCATCAAACATAGCATTGGCCCGGGTTTCATATAATATGTGGGTGATTATTCAAAATTCCATATAACAGTAGATATTCACCAAAATATAGTCTTTTTTAAGCCAGCCCCAAGCCAACACCAATTCGGCTTATCAGACACTAGAGGTAGGAGAAAACAAGCCCATAGAAGACTACAAAGGGATTTCTTTCCACTTACCTTATATATTATTCAAAAAATTACCCCTAAGTTTCAACCACGTGGCCAAACTCCGTAGTAAATCGAAGGTTGCTAATCCAACTAACACGAGATATAATATATATATATATATATATATATATATATCTGTTTTTTTAAACAGAAAAGGCTGACCTGTGTAGTACCAGTAAGCCCGTTTTTTCTGGTACCTTGGGAACTCTAGATCACTAAATTTTTTGAATAATTAAACCTGATTTCAAAATTTTATTTATTTTCTCTATGATCATTTTTCATAAAGCCTAAGCCTTGACACTCTGATTTTAAAAATATTCAGGAATACTTAATTCATCTGCATTTTTAGGGTTAGCATTTGGTTTACTGTAGCAAAGGAACATTTGCCTTTGGCAAAAAAATTATCTCGCCTACAAAAAGAAGTGCATAAAAATAAATCAAATTTCCATGAAAAGAAATAAACTAGGTTTACAAAAACCTGTAAATGGCGCAATAAATTTAATTAACGGCTTCACGGCAGTTATAGAACCTATAAAATCAGGCAAAGGTAAAGTGTACAAAGAATTATTCAGAAAGCGAATATTTAGCACAGGGAATATGCCAAATTGTTTACAGTATACACCATCATGCAGGAAGCCTTTGTAAGTGGTAAAGGGTAGGTTGTTCTGTATATACTTATACCAGCAAAGCGTACATGAATTATGAATATATAATGAATATTTGGTGCTAAAACTTTATAATTTAAATTAGAAACCAAATCAACAAAACAAGGACCATGTAGCGGCTAGTCCCTGCCTCTAAGGTGTCAGTTGTATTAAGGATTGCAATGTCTAATGTTTTGGACAGTTGGAAACAGGATGCTGCAACATATGAATGAGAAAATGCAAGAACATGAGCTTAGTGAATAGTTAGAGAAGCAGAAGCAAGAGCTAGAAACGATCAACTATCAGATGGTGATAGCTTATTTGCTTCTATTTGTGACCTAAAAAGCAAAGAGTTTGGTATGCAACGATGTACATGATATCACCTTTTTGCAGGTGTAACAATAGCTTCTTGTTCTTTGGTTAAAATTCTTCTAGTTCTGCAGTATTCAATGTTATTAGTTATGAAAGGATGTTTCCCTGTTCCAAATGTTTTGTGATTGTATATCTTTTAGGTAGAACATTGGAGAAATGACAACTCTAATTTGATGTCATACTTTTATTGGGAAGGTTCATTGTTGTCAAGGTGCAAAGACTATACACAAGTAAGTTCATTATGAATGTTGATTTCTTTGGGAAGGTCATCCAAATCACGCCATACTGGATTTACGTTGTAAGTGAACTCAGCTTCACTATGTTGCACTGTTTTTTCATAGAATACATATTCCCATAGTTACCTAAGCCTCGGAGACGGGGAGGGAGGAACAGGGTTTCTAAGACAACAAAAAAATCCCAAATTTTGGGGATGGCTATTAAAATCATATATAAGAATTAATACTTAAATATATTAACTTTATTCAATGAAATTTCTAGATTTAAACTGTATATAATGTATTTTAGGCATAGTTACCAAATCCGGCCGGATCTGCACAAAATCTGGCCGGATCCGGATTTTTCAGCCGACCCGGATAAATTCGGTCTGGGTTGGCCCTAATTTAGGATTTTATTTTTATTTTTTAACATTTTCTGTAGTTTTCTGGAAAAAATAGTCAACTATCAACCCTATATATTAAAAAATATAACATTTTACATTACATTATTGAAGTTTTTCATTGTATTTGTCAAATTTTCATATTTATAAAATTCAACTCATATATATTTCGGACCGGATTTTTCTGAACTTTTTCAAGAATTCCGGATTTTCGGATTTTTTTCCCGTCCAAATGGATATGGATTTCCAGACCTGGTAACTATGATTTTAGGTATTTTCGATATTATAAGTTAATGTTCTTGGTAAAAATAACAGCTTTTCAAAAGTAAAAACATCAGAATTTTTTTTAAATATTTTTTAAAAATAGGGGGCGTCCCTCCAAGTTCTCAAGTCCCAGAAACATTTGAGACATCACCAAAATCAAGAGGTCGCATCCCCACATAGCACTGTTGATCCATAAGCCAAGTGGATATTCCACACTAGGCTTCACCAACACCAACCTTGTGATTCGTAGCTTACAAAGAGATTGTAAATTAACTCATTTGTATACCAAACAGAACTATGAAGAGTTGTAAATGAATGTGCACAACAAAATGTCTAACACTTTTCCAACACTTCTCTAACAACAACCCACAAGAACAATCCCTCATTGCTAGAAAAATCATTGTGTCCATGGATAAAGACTCCAACTTGCTTATCAACAGCAATGGGAATCCAATTCCATAACTCCTCTTACATTCTTTCATGATAACTGACACCCAACAGACCTGCAAAGATGCCCCTTGCCATGAGAAACTACCAAGAAACCATTTTGGAAGTCGCATCATTCTCATCCGTTACATTCCAGGCATTTTACTTTGTTGTGTGACAGAACTGCCGCCTTTGCACAGACCAGCGGTTGCAGAACTGCCTCCTTGTGCATACCAGTGATTGCACAACCGTTGCGTCAGTTGTGAAACCGCTACTCTGTGTTTAGGGGCAGTTTTGTAACTAAAAATGTCCTCAATATTCCAGAGGCCATAACTTTTACATACAAACTCGAAATCAAGTGCAGCTTTTTTTAAAGTGTGTATTTTTTTCAAGAGGAATCCAAATATGTCATCAAAACATATAGGTTCTATTGTGATTTTACAAGAAATGCCTCTTACAAGTGTTTACAATACAAATTACATGAATTGGGCATATCTTAGATCCAATTTTGGATCAACTGCATATTCCTATTTTCATGTCATAAAGCCATGTTTCATATGGCAATCCCATGTTTGGTAGATATGCTTGCCATTTTGTGATTTTTTTGTATTCCTTATTAAATTGTGTCCAAGGTACATTTGCAGGCATTTCACCATACAATATCGCATTGCAAAATGATTGTGCTACATATCATCTTAGGCATTGCATATCAAACTCTTTGTTTTTAAGTTTTGGGTCACAGACAGAAGTGAATTGGCTATCACCATGGTCTAATGCATAGGTGTGTTTGGCCTCGTAGCCCATATTTGCTAATGCATTGTCAACGCTATGGTATTGTGGCTGTACTGTGGTTGAGTGTTTGACTGAATTATCACTAGCAATAGCATAGTCAGGTGCCATTGATACACTGATGGGGTTTGCTTATGTTATAAGATTTTATAAGAAATGAGTTGACAGAGTGAAACATTTTGAATAAAAAGTGGGTATTTCTATTATTGGTTGGAAAGCCTAAGCGTTTTCCCAGCATAAGCCCTAGAAGTGTTTGAATGAGCATGTAAGCACTACAACCTTTTGAATGAGCGCTGGATATTTCTATTATTGGTTGATTTTTTTCCATGCAGCTGCAAAGGCTAAGTGCTTTCCTAGAAAAAAAAATGGTGTTCATCAATAGCAGATTTCAAAAACCATAATTAATTTACAAAGAATTATTGTTTAGCACCATTTTGCTAATTACCATAAGTAAAGAAAAAGAGAGCTTGAGCAGGTTTAGGTCTGCTCGGCAACAAACGGCCTGGCTTCCAATGAGGGCCTGACACAGGCATTGTTTAGCATCTGCAGAGATATGCCTATCTGTTATGCAAAGACATGACACAAGGTGCTTGGAAAAGGCAATACTGGATAGCAGGAGCCACTTGTTCAAGGGGAAAAATATAATTGACAAGCCTTATAATGTTACAGCCTATGAGCCAAAAATAACTATTGAACTGCAAGCATCCACAGAGCTTAACTGCAGAACATTGACCACAAGGAATAATTTTGTATAAATATGCACAAAATGTGTTCAACAGCATGCAAATTTGAAACAGCAAAAGAATAAGCATAATAAAGGCAGATGGACACTATAGTCACTATAGCAGCAGTGATTTTGGGACTAACTGATCAATCAAACACTGATAGATGCACTTGAAGAATAGAAAACTTTAAAGAGAATATGAACATATTGTACATTGTTATTTGCTTCAGAATTCATTTTGTAAGGATGAAATAAATTTAAGTAGAATCACCCTGCAGATGTCTGGTATTTATCCTAAAAATTAAAGAGTATAGTCCCGTGGAGGGGCAGAAAGCTCCTACTTATCATCTGCAGGTGGCTTTATGTTAAGTTTTATGATGTGAAACAGGAACAATCATAACATCTTCCTAAAAATGCAAAAAGCCACTTTTTTAGTAGGAAACTTTCAGCGGATACTGAAGAGGGCTACAAGGTTGCTGCTTGCAGCACCTGCTGAACGTTGAGGGAACTTTTTACGGTTTACCTAATGGCAACTGATATATTGTGAGAATTTTTCTCAAATATTACTCTTATAAATAAAATCTTAAAGAGATGGATCCTATAGAGTAATAAATTATATCCTCTGGGACCATCCGGCTGCCAATAGCTCTCTACCCTCCATGGAACCATTACCTAAGCCTATTCTATCCAAATTTATCCAGAATATATTGACATCCTTTTTTGGTTTAGGGGTGCTTGATGACAATCAAGGTGCAAGGAGACTAGAGGACAAGTTTGAGCCAAGCATTTTATCAGAAAAGTGCATGACATATAAGGATGATGAAATTCGTGAAACAGATGTTGCCCAAATTATTTCAAGCATGTATAAATGTAGATTAAATTGATGATAACTTTTTCTTGTTCTATGTTCCATTATCCATGCTTGGAATTTCGGTGGTGAAGAAATATTTTTGATGCTAGCTATAACACCAAATAATCCCAACTTTGTGAAACGGTAATATTATGTATGTTAAGTATGGTTGTTGAACTATGATATATTTCACTTCAAGGGTCCTCTCAACATTGATTGAGAATATTCTGTTGGTTTTCTTCGGGTTGTCTGAAGAGATTACAGGTCCAGTTCCACACAATGAGAATACAGTACTAGAGGCAAAGTGGATATATGAGCAAGTATTTGGGTCATTAGCAGTACCAATGAGGGCAGAGTTCCAGCACATTGCAAAGCTGGAAAAGGAAGTAGTGAATGATATTGCTAAAGTATTAATGACGTTTCATGATCAAAAGTTAGAAGTGAGTTCCTATGATTTTCTACAAAATTAAAATTAGATTGAATCACTTTAACACTGTCCAAATAATGCATATTTTGGTGAATGAAGTCTAATTTTTGGTTAAGAAGAACCAGTGGTTGTATGATATGTGCTAGGTTCCAGTTAATGCCATATATTGGAAAGGGATGTACCGCAACTTATTTTGAGATCAGGAGCATGCGTCTACCGAAGCTGCAGAAAAGAAGAGAAGACTAAATTGAAAATGTTCAAGGTAATCAAATGGGTTGTAGTGCAATGATGTGGAGGATTGTATAAAAGGGTGGAGGCTGGGTTCGAGTCGCAGGCGAATTTGACAGAATAGATGCCCCTTAGATGTCAGCACTAAGTCGAAGAGGATCGATTATTCATGCACTGATACCAACGAATGCAAATCTCTCAGGATCTGATTGTTTCCAACCTCCAATCGAAAAAGTAGAAGGTAATAATCTAGGCTAACATTAATATTTAAGTATATCCTGTTTTTAGGCATTGTGGGAAATACAGCTAAGGGATAGAAAGTGACTTCTACTTGAAGGAATAAGAATGCTCTTAAAGCATCTTATGAGAAGTGCGCTGGAAAAGAAGCGAGAAGACATCCTGACAAATGGAAGCTGTTAGAAACAGTTTTCAGTCCCTTCATGATGCAGAATCTGAACGGACTACTGACGATTATTGATGATATCGATACAAAATATAACCTGCATTTTCCTCCTGATGAAGTTGAGGTGAAAGAAGGTCAGATCAAGAGGCCAAAACACAAATCCATGTACAGCATCTGTCACAAGTCTGGATTGGGAGCGGTATCAAGAAATTTTGGTATCACTTCTGAGCAACTGGGCAAGAATCTATTAGCTATGTATAAGGTAACTGGCTGTCTCTATTGTATATTTCCATGTCTAAAACTGTCCCTAATAGGATGAGGCAGGTTACTTTTCAGTCAATAAATTAAGGTCTCTGTTTTTGTTATTCTTGTGCAGAGGCATGAAGTTGAAGATGCTAGTAATACACCAGAGGTTGTGGCAGTTGATTGCTTTACTGAGGAACTTGGAGATCCACAGTATGTGCTCAAAGGTGCCAGGCATATGGTATGTCTTTTACCTTACAGTCATGTGCTCATATTGCTTGATTCATGTAGGGTATACTTTAATCAGCTAAGGGCATATTGATGTTTTTCCCAGGCGGGCTATTTTGAGGGCTGAAAGGGTTTACAGTCAAAGAAAATTGTTGACCTCTTTAGAAGCTATGAAACGGTTTGTCTATATAAATGCTGCTGGTTTTTAAGGGTAAGGGGACCAGACAAGCAGCATCTGAGAACCATGTCATGGATCCATTGGATGATATTAGAATTCATCCGGATTCGTATGAACTAGCCAAGAAAATGGCAGAGAATGTATATTGTGAAGATGCTGGACAGGATATAGATGATATGAATGAAGAAACACAAGAGATGGCAGTTGAACATGTTAAAAAAAATCCCCATCTGCTAAAGGCCCTTGATATTAATGAATATGCAAAAAGCATGGAACAACGGACAAGCAATAAAAAGCAGCAAACCCTTGCTGACATAAAGGCGGAGTTGTTACATGGTTTTGAGGATTACCGATCGCCATATAGAGAGCCAACCCAGGATCAAGAATTTGATATGCTAACTGAAGAAAACGAAAAGACCCTTTGCAAAGGAGAATATTGTACAAGCAACTGCTCATAGAGTCCTAAAAAATCGAGTGATTTGTGATCTGGAATCAGGCTTGACAGGAATAATAATGAAGGAACTAAAGCACTGAGATGTCTAGCGTCAGAGTCATTCATTATCTACAGAGGCAGGCCAATTTAGGCCCAGCAGCTTGAGAGATATATATGCATGCAGGTGTGTATATCGTGATTTTACTACATAGTAAGTCGGCATTTCGTGCTTTTACACTTAAAATTTGAAATTCAAAGAGTGTGTGCTCAAGAATATTCTGTAGTGATGCATAATGCAATATGTAGGAACTTTCAATAAATAGAACCATCCTTAATACACATTCACAGCAATTATTTGCACAGTAAAAACCTAACAATGGAATTCCTTAAATCACAACAGCAAAAAAGCACAAGCCCTAAGATAGAAAATGGCAAAAGCACGGATTGAAAAACACATTAAAAAGAGCTCTTTCCAAAGGAAAAACGCAAATTACCCGTTAAGCTATGACTTGACGCCAAGAATAGCACGACAGAGAAAGAAGCTAACTCCAGAGAGAGAGAAAATCAGGGCACCTGTTAACACTTTTCGAAGAACTTCTGATCGAAGAAGATTGATGCGTGAGTATTTCAAGATACCAGTGCCCGTCAATTCAAAATTTGTTGACGACTAGCTCTTCTAGCTCTTTCACCTAGGTTGTTTAAATTGCAATTTGTTACATACAAATTTTCATGCTCTAGTCCCTTTTTTCACCTAAATACCTAACACTAGCAATCGCATGCAAGGAGTGCAATGTGAATGCCAAAAGGGATTGGGGGAGTAGTGAAGAGTGGAGGAGGTATGAAGGGTCAATTTTGAAGGAAATAAATTTGTTAGCGAAATTTGACAAAGGAGAATGTGGAGTGGGGGGATAGATGGATGGAACCAAAAATGAGATAGGGAAGCTTGCAAATGTCTTTTTCAACCATCTCGTCAAGTGTTGTAAAATTTCTTTTCAATTTTTTTGATTATGGCTAATAAAACAAAGATATGTTTTGTTTGGAAAATTAAAAAAGAACAAAAACCTTGAATATGATGTTGAGATTTTAGGACCCTCAATGCAAAGATTGATGCATGTTGATCCCAAAATGAAATGAAAATCCATTATAGATTGAAGATTTGAATCGCCTACAATGTTTGTTTAGTTTCTTGACTAAACAAGTGGATAGGTACATTAAGAATATTTTACACATCAAAACATATCCACATATAGCATGAGGAAAATGGTAGAGAAGCTACTGAAAATATTTTTGTAATTTGTTTTCATTTTTGATATCCCTCCAATACAATCTACCAAGTGTATGCTTTGATATCAAGAACATTTAGTATGTTTTGTATTGCATTCCTAATTATATGCAACAAAAATACTACTAGGCATAAAATAGTTGAATGTATATAAGATGAACAAATGGGGGCACATGCTCACCGAGATGGATTGCACCTACAATTCGGACTTCAAGAACACACAATTCTCATACAATGATAGCTCTATGTATTCCATTAGAAAATGAAATTACAAAAGAAACATTGTTTGAAGTTTTCACTCACTATATAGCAATATTAATAATAACGAGACACTGCATAACTTGTGGCGACCCTTAATTTATCCTATGCATTCTAAAATAAAACATAACTTCATAAAATTATTGATCTATTAGGCCTAAGTGTTGTCATACAAATGTGCAACAGGAAATTGACAATTTCCAAGCATGACAATTATACCCTTGTGTCAAATTACAAGTTTTACCCTTCCAAGACACAGGTGTACCCGGTCGGTTTAGTGACCTCCCAATTAATGTTAACTCATTCCCTAGGTGATTTAGGAAATTCAATTCAAACCCTTGGTAATTTTAGGAGTTCATTGAAAAATGCAAACTTCGGGTAGTTGTGGGAAGGGCTATCACTAGCCTTCTTAGGACTGGAGTAACCCCATGGAGCGGAATAAAGAAGCCAAACTGGACACGGAATTGAATCAAAGGCCTTGGAACATCATGGAAGTGATTTAGGAATATTTAAGAAGGATTCGGAGAAGTTGGGGCAGTTTCACCAAAATTAGGGTTCACAGGCCTAGGCAGTGCACAGGATCAAAAGAATTGTTGAGCTTCAGAAGTGATTTGGGAGCTCTGGATGGATTTAAGAGCCAAAAAACATCATCGGAAACTAAATTTCAATCCCTACAAGATGATGGAATCATATTTTTCACAACACTTTGCGCAATAGGTTTATAACTAGTTTTTTCCATGCACAACTAGCGAGCCAGATTAAAAATCCACTTTTTAGGGATCAAATGGAGGAATCAAGACATGATACCCCCACCATTGGATTCATAAGGCCATTTTCAGTCAATATCATATAAAATTTCATCAAAAAATTCCATCGGGAGCTCAAGTTATCGTTGTTTCAAGTTTCCCTCTAAGAGCGAGTTCGGGAGTTAGCCAAATTTTGAACAGGACACATGTCAACTCCAAGAGCCTAGCGCAATTTCATGTCCCTTATGTCCCTCAAGAAAAGGGACATGAGGGACATAAAAATTTCCCCACCCCCAAAAATCCCTCTGGATCCTCATACAACCTCTTGAACCGCCAGTTCGACTCCAGTGTTTGTCAAGCTCATTCCCTCGCTCGCTCATATCGTGACAAGTGGCGGCTTAAGGATTTAGTCGTGCAATTTGATGTTCCTCATGTCCCTTTATGTTAGGGGACATCACAGAAAATTAAATGCACCCAACCCTCAAGGAGACTCCTAGTCACCCATGTGACCCCTTCAAGAGCGTTTTCCTTTCTCGGAGCTAGTGGAGCCTTCATCCCTTATCATCGATCTGCGCCACATGTCATCACTTGACGTGCCATGTAATTTGATGTCCCTTTGTCCCTTTGTGCTAGGGGGACATCAGGGACAATAAAATATGCCCAAGGCCCCAAGGCCTCATGGTTCCTCATGCGACCGTTTCTCAACCCTCAAATGCTTTAAAGTTGTTTTTTTGCTCAAATCCCCAGCCGTTAGATCTCTGCCACATGTCGCGACCAGGCGCCACGTGTAAATTGATGTCCCTCTCATCCCTTAATGTTTGAGGGACACGAGGGACATGAAAATGTGCCTCACTCCCTGATTTCAAATTTTTGAAATTTCTTCCTACTTCCCACTTCTAACTTCTTACTCTCTCGTGTGCATAGTTTCACACTGTAACTTGCTTTGTAGCTTCTCATCACCACTCCACCATTGCTGAACCTTGAACCAACTCCCTCATAGCAGTTTTTTCCTCCACTCCATGCTAACATACAGTCTCGAAAGAATGTTTGATCAAACAAGGAAGAAGAAGCGAAGAACGAAGAGAAACAATGAAAATCTCCATTGCTTTGAAACAAAGATTCAAAGAAATATTGCAAACCAAGAAAAAAAAAACCATTTTTGATGTTTGCTCCTCTCTTGAAAACCATCAAAACCTCACATTAAAATCCTCCTTCCGCAACACAGAACACTCACAGTGAAGGATTTCTCTTTCCGGCCCAACGAAGAAAAAAGCTTGATTTCCTGTCTAACCGGATAGTCAAATCAAAGAGAAATTTCACCGGTGGAGTAAGAATAAAAAAACCATATCAAAAATGTGATTTTCATCACAAACGGAGGAGAAAACCAGACCTACAATTTTTGAGGTCCATTAATGGTTGTCACGTTTAGAAGAGTTGTCAGGTCAAAATTTTAAAACTTTAAAATCTCCCAAACCGTTGATCAGGTAGGTCCAAGATTTCATAGGGGTGATATTGGGAAAAAAATATCAGAAAACTTCATTCCATGGAGAACTGACCACCAAAGGCTCACTTTCTAAAAATAATAGTTCTTTTACACAGAGGATTGTTATTTTGGGAAAGTCACTCAATCAAGCAATCAACTTATGAAGGAGCGGTGAGCACCGGAGTTGTATTACAGGGAGAAACCATCGAAATGTTCACCTCGGTCCAAATTTGACACTTACTAAAAATAGTAAGTGGTCTCACAAGCACTGTGAAAATAAAAATTGATCTAGAGGCGAGAGTAACATGGGGGAAAGGGAAATCTAAGTTACAACATCCAGTTGAGCTTTGAGGCAAGTAATTTTTCATATTCACTAAAAATAAGTTGTTTTTTTTCTCAAGAAATCATAAAGCATAAATGGAGAGGGGCGAGAATCTGATGTGTAGCCTTTCGATTCCGAGTAAGAGATAGAAAAAGTGCAGCTCTATCATCATACTACGTAGAGTAGGTGACAATGAGGATGTCAACAATGTCTTCATGCTTCAATTGGTATGCGGGTCAGTGGAATTCATAGTCGACACCTGCAGACCATTCATGAGATGTTTCATCAAGATCATGTCCAAATCAGGTCGAGTAGTGCAACAAAATGCGTACGAAGTCCGGGCAAGATTCGTTCCAAGGATCCAGTCCCTTCAGAGGAGGATCTTCATGAGTGATACTCACAGCCACCGAATGAGTCATTCGACAATGTTTTTAAACACTTAGTTCATAGTGTTCACATGTCATCCAATGGAAGTTTCCTAGTGTGTGCAAGAGTTCGAGATATTTAAAGCTCATCACGTTGGAGCATTTCATCTAGTCATCTAAAAGGATTAGCGGGCTTTATCAGAGGTGGAATCTGTCATCATTGACATCATTCTTCTCTCTCTCTCTCTCTCTCTCTCTCTCTCTCTCTCTCTCTCTCTCTCTCTCCCTCAATATTCTAATCTTGCATTGGGGTTGCACTTTTTCGCATACCTTAATGTTTTCTAATGTAATAAGTCACCCTTTAGTTATAAAAGGGGACTTAATGTTTTCCTAGGAATGTGAAAAGTTTCAAGGCATACGAAGCGTCATTGGGGTTATTTGAAAAGTCTTTTCTCTTCCTATAAATTGTAAAGACATTCCCATTTCAAAGGGTTGGTGATTGATTTTGTATACTCAAGAGTGCATTGAGAAAAAAGAAGATAGCCAAATTCTTCCATTCCTCCATTCTCAATTTCCTCCATTTCTCTAGTATGTACAACTTTTTTTGAGAAATTAGTACAAGAAGGAGTTTGCTAGCTTTCTTTAACTAAGGGATTTCTTGATACTTGGTGATCACAAATTCTATTTGGTCTTATTGCTACTTGCAGAGTTGTTTCCTCTTAATTTTAGTGCATGTGATGAAACTTCTAACTAGTGTGTGCGAATATGATTTTCTACTTGTAACATTAGTTCTCCTATGTCTTTTCTCACTCCCCTTTCTCGCTCTTCAGACAAAATCTTCCCTAGCAAGAGATTGCTAGCTTTATCGCAGTAGTCGTGGAGTGCCCCCGTTAGATCCCCGACTATGGCTAACCCGAGATAACCCAATTCACTCGTGCATGCATATATGATAGCTGCACCGTTTAAGTAGAGGGACTTAGACTCTCAGAGCGTTGGCAAGAAATCCACAAGTTTTTCCCCCAAAAATTTTTCTCGCCAACAATTTTGCGCCCACCGTGGGGTAGACTTGGCAAAGATTCTGCACCCAAAATATGACCGCAAGGTCCAAAATTAAAAAAAAATCAAATATTGAAAAAAAAAAATCATGGAAATCCATTCTAAAAGATTCACTTTCAATGCCCGCACGTGACCTTTCATATTCCCAGTGTCTTTTGTATTCCCACTTTGCAATAATTTCCAAAAATCGGCATGTTGAAAGGAGATATACCAAAGTTGAATAAATTGAGAGGAATTGTCACCCCCGGTTTCGAGGCTTTGCAAAATCAGCAAGAACAAGTTAGAGACAATCCCTACTACATTTCTCAAGCCTCATCCCCATCCGGTCATCAAGTAGTTCACCCGGAAATCCCATCCAAACTCATGTTGATATTCCCCCTTCAAATTCTACCATTTTTCACCACCATTGAGCATTGAGTTCCTGGAGGAAGAAGAATTTGTAGAAGCAAGAGCATGAAACAAAAACAACAATGGCGGATGAAGCGAAATATCTCAATCCATTGTTCCATGGGAATAATACAGCCCGCTCGCTCTCGAACCACCTCTCCATGATCTACTAGCGGAGTTCCCGCAAAAAATTTCCAAATTTCAAAGGCAATGGCACACAAATACCTCTCTCATCGCCACTTTCACCACATCATGCAGGGATTTTTGAGTTGAACATGAAGACGTTGTCATAAGATTGTTATTGGAATCTCTCTAAGAAAAAGGAGATGGAATGGAATGAAGGAAAGGAATGGAAAGGAATGAATGGAAGGAACATGCAAGAGTTAGGTAAAAGCAAGAGCCTAATATTGCATGGAGAAGAACAAACAATAACTAACACAAATAAAACAGAGTTTGCATCAGCTAAACGAGAATGAGTAAAAGGGAACACACATGAGCAAGTAAATAACAGAGCTTGATCACTGTGAACAAGAACAACAACTTAATAACGTTGACAATAAGATCAAAGACAATATTTGCATGCAAGATTTAAACATCTAACATCTAATGAACATAAGAACATCAAATGTTACAAGAGACAATGAATGAGACACAAAGTTCATATTTCATTAACTCCAAAATGTTTTCACAAAAGAACACAAAGTTTCTTCTTGAAACAAAGCTTGCACACAAAAGTATTTTCTTCTCCTCTCTCAAAGTCACCCTTACTACAAATGAGCCCCTCACTTCCTTTTATAACCCAAAAGTTGGTTACAAAGTAGTTAGGGTTTTACATGAACATTAAATAAGGCACTTAAGTGACCTTTGACTTTTTCTAACCAACTTTATTAAAATCAACTAAAAATAGAAATCACTTAAGTTATCCACAGTTTTCCAAAAGCAACCTAAATAACAACATTCATTTCTTAAAATCCCATTTTTAAAAACATACAATAATAACCAGTGCCTTATCCATTGAAATGGGGTCCGCCTATCTCAAACGTATGAGAAATGGACTCTCCCACTTCGTTAGATACCAAGAAAACTATCTCCCTGAACCGTCGGTGAAATTAGGATCTGCTTCGCTTTTGCTAATTGAAAGGATCTAAACCTTCCCAAAGTTTCAAACATCTTTTCTTCTTCTGGAGGTTCATTTGGTCGAAGAATAGCCTCACAAAATACCTGCAATTCAAGAATCCTACTTGGCATATCATTTAAATTAACCATCTTTGATTGAGCGTTCTCAAATAAGTTCTTTAATTTGATGCACCGCTCCATTGAGACTGATGAGAAATTATTGGCGGGAGTGTACATGTCCTTAAACAATTGTGAAAATTGCTCTTCCACCTGTTCCGATGAACACCTTTGATTATGTTCATTTACGAGGTTGCAAGGGATCTCAACTATGAATTCTTGAATCAAGGCGAGTGAAGTGAAGGCTTCATTGCATATGCTCTCATAATGGATCATAGAATCCTCGAAGCGTCTTCCTTGATTTGAGATGTAGACACCAAAGAAAACGTGTCCCTCGATGTTCAAATTCGAGAATTCCTTCAATGGCTAAACTGAGGATTCCATACTCGTCATCTCCTATAAACTGGGCAATATCTCATCCAAATTTGATATGTTAGAAACAAAAGTTTCCTTGAAAGAAAGAATTGGATCAAGATACACTGACATCTTCATGGAGCTTAACCGTTGTTTTGATCGTCTCTTGGCCTAAAACGAGAATCTCTGAAAGCCAAGTTTTAGTGACATGGCCCAATGTGTTTATTTCTTTTGATAAATTGAGAGTTTCTTCATCAGGGGCAGCCACTGCATCAGGTACTGGGAAAGTGGATGATATGGGATTTATCAGATGTTGAACATATTCCACCAATTGATTCTTTTCGGCCTTGAGCTGAGAGTTTTGAGACTTATATTTCTCAAGTCTCTTTAGCATGATATCAATTGAATCTCGAGCCATCGCCATGTCACTTTCCAATGTGGACCTCCCAAGTCCAAGTCTAGAAACTTCATAATCAGCAGATGTCATGGCATCACGCTCCTTGTCAACTTGTGGGATGGCAAGATCTGCAAATCTGTTTCCATCATTATCCACCATTATTCGAGAAAGCACTTTAGGCTTCTTGGGAATGACGTCATTAGAAAGTTTGAAAAGGGCATCAAAATCAATGTCAATTGCCTTGACAACCCTCTTCCTTTTCTTGACCTCGGAATCAACCCAGAAAGGAGTATCATTCACTATTTCTACATACAAAATCCTGGAGCTCAAAGCAACATTCTCATTGTTCTCGACATCATGAGATTCTGCAAGAACCCTTTCCACGACCTCGATTTCAGGAGAAATAACCTCGATATCCACCTCCTTGATCATTTGGGAGATTTTGGGAAATCTCTTCATGAACTGTATGCTCCGAAGTGTTCGATATTTGGACTACCTGCACCTGAGTGGACGTTTGTGCAAGGCATGGCTGAGGATCATTTGTCACTAGCTTTTGAGAACTATTAACAATGTGAGTAGAAGAATCTCTACTTGAAGTAGAAAATCCTGATACACGCTCTCTTCCCTCACTAGGGCTAGGACCCTTAGGTTTTTCTCCTCGTGACACATTATTCGGTGAAGGGGATTTTGGCAACCACTCCTTTCTTGCTTGATTGTGTATGATTGAATGGCACGGAGGTCGATTGAGAAGGGCTTTGGTTGAATGAAGACCTCCTCGAGTTGGCAATTTTTGTGATCTTGAAGTATGATCTTGAATTGATTATAACTTGGCAAGTTCTCTTTCGTACCACAGATATGCTTCTTTCAAGGATCGGTTGATTCTTGCTATCAAGAGAAAATTCATCTCTTTGGTCCAATCAATTCGAGGCAACGGGGTAAAAGCAACTACATCATATGAAGGATCAATAACATCTTCATCATCATTTACGAATGAATCTGGAGGGCTTCTTAATGCGAAAGGCCTTGATCTGAGCAAGGGTTAGGCGAGAAAACTCTCGTCTTCTTACTTCATGCTCGTCTGAACAGCAGCCCCAAAAATCTTCCATGGTAGGATTATGTTGATACTTTGCTCCAAGAATCTTCTGCATATATCCATTGATATCAAACTGGCTCTCTTCACATATGGATGAATTGTGATGAGGGCGAACTCTTTTTCCATGAGTTGTGCACTGAAGAGATTTGGACATTGGTATTCCCCGATTTGGATTGGGAAATGAATTCCTGAACGATGCTTGTCACTTGAGAAGACAATGAACTTGGAATAGTTGTCGTGCAAGCTCCATTAATGCCCATTTGTCACGCGATACTTAGGAAGTTTCCATGGAGTACCCGCAAAGCCACTTACGCGAATGTAGGAAAAAGATGAAAATTGAATAAACCATGTTCCCCATTGGGAAATGACATTCATGGCTTCTTTGGAAAATCTTTCCTCTGTATTCCTATTCAGGTTCCAAATCACGCGGAAAGTAAATGCATCGTTGACCCTTCTGAAATGGTGAGAGCTATTTTTGAAACTTAGTTGCGGGTAATAATGGAAAAACACTATTTGATGGACCCATGACTCCTCTTGTTTTGAGTCCAAAAATAACTTTCTTCTTGCCACTGCATAAGTCAAATACGATGTCATGTAGAAGCATCCAATCATCTTAACTTCGATCAATTGTTTGTGAAGGGTATCACTGATGATGGTGGCCCAATCCACAAACTCTTTCTTGGCAAGGATGATACAGATAAACTGATACATCCATGGGTGGAAAATCCTGGCAGAGGGTAAACCAAAAACTCGACTTAGGAGAGTAATCATGTCCCCGATTTCTTCCACGAACTCAATGCGGTACAGTTCTTTAGGAAGCCGGTCAATTCGAGGCCTCTTGGTCACTAACCAGTTGTTATTAACCATCTTGCTCCACCTGAGGGGTTCTTCATCCCAAAATTCTTGTGTTGACTGGCGAGTGATATCCGCATTCTCAGGAAAGTCAGGTATGCTTGAGCAATTCCTCAATGTGCTCTGGTGTGATTAAGAGGAAAGGCTCATGATTATCTTTAAAAATTCCTCATCTCTCTGGGATCATAATGCTCCGCACAAGTGATAACCAGCCTTCTGGACACTTGCACCGAGACAGAAATGTTGTTGCTTGGGGGTAGACCACTATGGTAAAGCCTATCCGAGAATATGGTTTTGCCTTCAGTTTTCACCCATTCATAGAATTGTTGCACATTGATGTGACCCAGATTCGTATCAGTGATATTGTCATATGCTGACTTAATGGAACTGGGAGGGATGATTCCTTGGAATTCATACTTGAGCGTGGATTTGTTCGATTTCTCCATTGGCTTCCTCGATCTTCTGCATAATTTATTAGATTTTTCGCCATTATGAATTTTATAGAAAAATGACTCAGGCACGCAAAATCATGCAAACGGGGCGGGTCTCAGTCTCTCTCAAACCCCGTCAAATGCAAGAAAAATATGATTTGTTTTTATTATTATTATTATTATTATTAAAAATAATAATAATAATAATAATATCTGATTAAAATTTTTTTTTTTAATAATACATCACACCGATTTGGTAGGCTCGAATTTATTTATTTATTTTTTTTATTTATTTATTTATTTAAAATAAACAAAATCACCCGATTTCTAATATCCCGATTTTTTTATTTAATTTAATGAGCAAATTCTCCTTGGTATGTGTGAAAATCACTTGATTTAATGACCACGTACTTTGAGATTCACTTCTTCCTTGCGATCTTTTGATCGATGCGTGAATACACTTGCTTAATTCTTCTGCAAATGCGTGGACACTTCTGACTGTGTTTTTTTTTTGTTTATTTTTCCCCATGTCTAATTCTGAAAATGGTCTTTGGGAATGCATGAAGATTTCTCTGCATTGAATTGCGTGGCTTTTCATCTTTTGAAAATTTGATTTTAAATTTTCATGGATTCCTTGTATGTTGTTCTTGCTGGAAGTGTTTTTAAATGCAAAAAATGCTTTATTTTTTTTCCCCCTCTCTGGCTGTGCATGGAAGGAGTTCTTTGCTGCTATTGGACTTCTCTCCTGAAAAATGCGTGGAGAAATTATTAAAATAAAACAAATGCCTCTTTCTTTTATTTGGATTTTTTGATTACTTTTCCTTCCCGTGGTATTTTTTGATGGATAAATGTGTGGATTTTTTATTATTTTGGGCTAAAACTTCTTTTTGTCATTCCTCCAAAACAATGTGTATTCCTTCAAAGTGGCGTGTTGGGGAACTTTAAAACAATAACTAATGTTGTAATTTTTTTTTTCTTGTTTTTCTCCAGAATATGCGTGGGCTTGTGGAAAACAATTAAAACAAGACAAATTTTTTTTCTGTTTCCAATTGCGTGATTTCCTTTTCTCTCCCACGCGTTGATGACTGTTTCTTCTTCCTCCTTTGGAATTTGAAAACTTTTTCTTTTTGGGCTTGCTTTGAGCCTTCTTTTTCTTTTTTCTTTTTTCTTTCCTTGAAACTATTTCTCCTTTATTTTCTCTCCTTAGCAAATGCCTCGAGGAATTCTTTTCTCTCTTCTTTCCTTTCATGGATGCTCTTTTTCTTTGCGTTTGGAAGGTTTATTTCTTTTGCAGCTGCATAGAGATCTTCTTTTGATGAAAAAACTTGTTTCTTTTTCTGCTGTTTTTGGACTATATAACATGGATTTCAATCTTCTTTCTTCAAATGTGTGGGATTCTCCTTTGCTAGAACATGGACATTAAATTCCTCCTCTCAAACTTCTAACAACTCCTCCCTCCACATTGGTCTCCCTATTGTGTAGTCATGCACATGAAAGAGACTTGCGTTGAAACTTCCACCAATGCGTAGCTTTTAAGAACTCCTGTGAATGCGTAGTAATTCGTTGAGGGATGTGATAAAATATTACTCTGAGACGTTCCTCCAGAAGAAATAAGAAGAAATTGGAAAGCTTCGCACGACTCTTTCCAACGAGTTTGACGGAAGGATTTTATGAGGATTTAGGAAGCTTCCTCACAACCGTTTCTTATTCGTCCCATTAAAACAACTTCCCTCTTTCCCGGGTAGTGGCATTAATTGCTAGGGGGAAGTGGGGAAATAAATTGCCAATTGCCAGCGAAATGGCAAGGCTGGCTGGCAATCCCATTTTATTTCCCCATGTGGGAAATCGGGATTTTTTTTGCCCGTTTGCCAATTCATTGATTTGGCAATTGGTGGAAAAAATCCCACAAGCGGGAAATTAAAATAAATTTGCCAGAAAGGGAAATCCGGGTCGGGAAGCCAATTTGGCATTCCAATTGGAAGCAGAAGCTTACTTCCCGGCAATAAAATAAAAAAAAAATTGTCGAATGACTTTTAATAATTATTATATTAATAGTTATTTAATTAAAAACCCCAAATTTAATAAAAAATTGATTTTATCAAATAAAGGATAATAAATTAATTAAATATTAATTAATTAATTATTAATGCATTTACTCCTAATGGGAGGAGTTCTCTTCACCCGAAATAGACAAAAACGAAGACCAAAACGATCACAAAAGCGAGGCACGACCGTGATGAGAGAGATAAATCCAAAATTTCCATTTTTCTTTTTTTTAATTAATTCTGGAGGAGGAGTTCTCGCCCAAGAAATGGACAAAGAAATTGAGACCGAAAAAGATCGATCACAAAAAAGAGACGATCGATGTGATGAGAGAGACCAAATCACGTCTGCTCTTGTAAAATCTAGTACTTTGAAATCTCCTAATGTACCATTCAAAATTCCCTCCATTCCCCAAGAATCAAACCTTGCTTCCAAACCTACCCCGAATCCAAAATCAGTCCCTTCATTGCCCTTGTCCACATATGCTCCCTTTGATTTCATAGAATATGCGAATGTAACCATGGTGTAGATTATTGAAACTGAATATGTACGGACTCACCCCGAACAATTTGAGAGATTTGTTTAATACATCAAGAGTGGTAGTTTAACACCTTATGTTGTAACTTCTAGTTCTAAAGGAACACTACCAAACCCACCTACACCTCCCTCACATAAGATGCTTTCTTTGAGTGCATCCAAGACTGATAAGGTTGAACCTTTCTATGTCTCCCTTCTTGTTGGGGAATATGTATTTAACAACCGCATAATATATTTTGGTGCCTCCAACAATGTGATGCCTATAAAGGTCGTTAAGGATCTCAAACTCACCATGACTCCACCCAGTGGCTCTTGTTACTCCTTGGAGTCAAAAGAGGTCCCACTTGTAGGGAAGGTCAAAGATGCATAGGTGGCTCTCACCAAATTTCCAGATAAGAAGGTTTCAGTGATGATTTTGGTAGCAAACATTTCAGATTCATTTGGAATGTTGCTAAGTAGGGGTTTCATGCCAACATTTGGGGGTAAAATTTAGATGAATTGGTCTTCCACAACCATACCAGTGAAGGGAGACATGGAGAAATTGTTTCTAGAAAATAAGATGAGGTACACGGTGTAAAAGTCTAGAAGTTTAGAAACCAACATCTTGTATCAAGATAGCAGGAGGATGAATCTTTTCATAACAACTGAAGAAGAAGAGGATATTCCCATCTTGATGGGGCCAGACATGCCTTCCTGGAGAAGTATGGACCTTGAAGAAGTATTGAGGGGATTTGAATTACAAAAGGGCAACCTCAAATTATCGAGACGACACAAACCATGAAGAAGAGGAAATAGTTCTTGATAAATCTCAAATGGAGAAACTAGCTTATATGCTTACCCACGAAAAGGAGATGTTCTCATTCCCATTTGGTGATGAAGATGATCTCAGCCATGCCATTCATGGAGGGAAAAGACCAGCTTGTGATGAACCCGTGAAAGGTTTGAAAAAACTATATGTACAAGAATTGCTTAGAGTCGTGGAAGAAACAAAGATCTTGAGCTCATTCTTGAACTCCTGATGAAAGCCATGAATTTGCAAGACAAGTGCGAATCTGATTTGGAAGCCTCAATTAGCGTGAAGGTTGGCCATGTTGAAATAAAGTAAGATGAGGAATTTGACGTATCTCCTAAGCCAATAGTTGATGGATATAATGACAAAATGGAGGTATTTTCTTTCCCATTTGAAGAAGAAAACTCTTTCCATGATGAAAAATATGAAATAGATGGTGTTGAGGTCATTGAAGGTGAATATCCCCTTGAGAAAGAAGTAGCGGAATGTAATAAGCTTAAGGGAAATGAATTAATCCATCCAAATAGTTTCCTAGAGCTTCAAAATGAAGATTCTTCAAAGAAGTACAAAGATGAACCATGGGAAGCAACAAAGTATAACTCCATGCAAGAAATCCTGGATGTGGTAGAAAGAACAGAAGACCCTAAGCTAATTCTTGATCTCTTAGCTTGTGTCATGGATATATAGGACAAGTATGAGGTTACTTTTGATCCTCCATTCAATATTCAAGCACCTCATAATGGAGTAGAGATAAAATATGAATCTAAGGTTTCTCATGGAGAAGATGTCAATGAGCATAGATCCGAGAAAGAAAGTAACTCAGAATATTCAAGAAATTTGAATGAAAATCAGCTTCGGGCAGCGATGAGATGCTCAATGAAGAATCATCTATGTGGATAAACATAGAAGGCAACTGGCACTATGAAATTGATTTCAAAAAGCATGAAGGAAATGGAATTTCTAAGCGAAGGCCCTGAGCATCAAGCGCCCTTAATGTTTTCTAATGTAATAAGTCACCCTTTAGTTATAAAAGGGGACTTAATGTTTTCTTAGGAATGTGAAAAGTTTTAAGGCATACCTTAATGTTTTCTAATGCAATAAGTCACCCTTTGGTTATAAAAGGAGACTTAATGTTTTCCTAGGAATGTGAAAAGTTTCAAGGCATACGAAGCGTCATTGGGGTTATTTGAAAAGTCTTTTCTCTTCCTATAAATTGTAAAGCCATTCCCATTTCAAAGGGTTGGTGATTGATTTTGTATACTCAAGAGTGCATTGAGAGAATAAAGGAGATAGCCAAATTCTTCCATTCCCCCATTCTCAATTTCCTCCATTTCTCCACTATGTACAACTTTTGTTTGAGCAATTAATACAAGAAGAAGGAGTTTCTAGCTTTCTTTAACTAAGGGATTTCTTGATACTTGGTGATCACAAATTCTATTTGGTCTTATTGCTACTTGTAGAGTTGTTTCCTCTTAATTTTAGTGCATGTGATGAAACTTCTAACTAGTGTGTGTAGGAATATGATTTTCTACCTATAACATTAGTTCTCCTATGTCTTTTCTCACTCCCTTTCCCGCTCTTTAGACAAAGTCTTCCCTAGCAAGAGATTGTTAGCTTTGTTGCAGGGTCAATGGAGTGCCCCTATTGGATCCTGACCATAAGGCCAACCCGAAGAATACTCAATTCACTCGCGCATACATATATGATGACAGTTGCACCATTTAAGTAGAGGGACTTAGACTCCCAGAGCATTGACAAGAAATCCACAAGTTTGTCCCAGACAAATTTTCTCGCCAACACTAAGTAAACAACATACTTGTTATATATTGAGTTTTCCAATTAAACCGGTAGACACTCATATTAAGGACATTTAAGAACATCAAAAATATGCACATATATTCTTGAGGCAAATGGAAGCTGGTGAAAGCTTTTATGGATGTGAATAAGACATTTTTTCGTTAAGATCTACCTTTGTGGCGAGTTTCAGTTCCCTGTAAGAAAATCTGTGTGGCCAATACTACAGCTCCCATTTCTCGTATAGTTTTATGTAGTCCATCCTTTTCAGCCAGTAAAATGTGCCTAGAATGAGCCCCAGGATAAGAGCTACAAAGCATATTGTAATGATGGATATGAACTTTGTGGATTTGTAGAAGTTGGGGGTCTTGATGTAAAAGAAGGGAGTTGAAAGATGTCTAGTTCCAAAAGCTTGTTTTTTCCTAGGTGGTGAAGCCAAAACCTTGTCATTTCCAATGGTGAAAACAAAGGTACTAACTATGATGAAAATGACATACATGGTTGAGAATAATTAAAAAAATGAAAACATGTCAAATCCACCTTTCACAACAAACGTTCCAGATTCCTTCAATCAATGACCATGTACCAGTGCAATGTTTTCTATTGGCATTAGAAATGAAGAGCTGGGTGTTGTCCATTCCCCTCATTCTCCATTTTTCTTTTGGATGAAAATGTGCTTCCTATAGGAGCAGCCCTACATACTGCACTTGCAGAAATGTACTTGAAGCAACATGAGGAAGAGGGGAATGTCTGAGCTCTCAAGGATGACATATGAAAAAGTGAGAAGCTAAGATTTCCTTAGTTTTGTATCATAAATTTTGGATTTATTTAGCTTTCTCATTCATGAACTGTATTTTGCAATTCGTAGGATAGAAAATGTGTTTTATTATCAGAATTCTAGGCATGGGAATAACACCTAAGTTACATGAAATGTGTAGATTCTCATTAATAAGAAAATAGTGGTGAGTAAGTCGATGGCATGCCGTTTATATTCTATTAACACATGCCACATAATTTGTCATCCGTGTATTTACCCACCCACAATTATCAATAATGAAATGTATAATAATAAATGTAGGCTTGTGATGAAGACAAACACACCATACTCCATCGCTCAAAATACTCTACACATATCATTGCCATAATGACCCTTTTCAACATTCCCCACCAAACTCCAACGCTCTTCACCTCTATATATATATTGTGTTGTATACATATTACATATGTCCCTCCTTTGCGTTGAGGTTAACAAGTAGAGATCGACCAATTCATTTGTTTGATTTTTTGGCCTAATAAAAGTTGGTACATGGGCTGAATTGTTTTGTTTTTGTTCTGAAATCTATTTTTTTGTTTCGGGCACCATGTCCTTTTAATGGATAAAGAGAAAAGACAAACATTTTGAGGCTGAAAAGGAGAATTGCAAGGTCAATGATAGGCTCCAGAAGCTGATTTGTGACCTTAAATCCAAGAGGTAGTCACTTGTGTCTATGCAGATTAGGTTCCCTTCTTCAGTTGCAAGCTTTGTGATGAATACATGGATGCCCTCTGATGAAAAGAAGAAGAAGTGGTGGACTCACATGAAGAAGAAGGGATCTTTTAAGGTGGAATGCCATGTACGTAGTTCTGGTGATTCACAATCAGATATTTTCCTTCACCCGCAATCTGTAAGGCCATTTTCAGAAGGCCCACAACTGGAGTTAAGATTTAAGAGCAGATTTGCATCAACCCATAATCTAGAGGGTTATTTTTGCACATAACAAATGGTCTATATTCATTCAATAAATAGCCATGTACCAAATTTGAGATATCATGGGCATTGAAAGTGTACAAGTGGCGGTGGGGGCTCTTTCTCATAGAGGAAACACCTTTCGGCATAAATATACTAATAATCTTTATTCTTTCTCAAATTGTTTTTATTTATTTATTTAATAAGAAATATCCAACAAAATTTATCGAGAGAAGAAATGGAACAAGATCTATAGAGGCCCCTAGAAAATGATAGTACCTCTCTTTTAGGATATATTTTCCTAGGTACGAAAGAAAATTGATTACGTGGGATTGTCTAAACAATTTTGAGCAATTTGAAATTTTACAAGAATTGTGAAGGAGATTAAGACAATCATCTACAATACATGCACAATTGTAATTGAGAGATAGGAGTACAAGAAATTGTATCAAATATCTATGTTTTTTTATATAATTAGTTACATTCAAAGGAATTTAGATTTATTAGATAATATATTATTAGCGAGCTTGCATTCTTTTTGTATTTACCTTTAGTGGCACGCATGGAAATTCTTAGCATGCAACCTATTTTGAGGATGCTTAGGTGGTGAAGGGCAAGTCCCCACTCCTATAAATATGTATTGATTTGCATGGTTTTAGGGAGATCATGAATACTTGTAAGGTTATGTTGTTGATTTATGAGCGCGCATGACTTATGATGATACTCTTATGTATGTATTCAGCTTATGTGTTTTACAATGATTAATACAATGGATCTATGTGGTTGGATAATGGTTATTGATATTACTATGGATGGATCTTGTATGGTGAATCTGATCTTAATTCTTGTATAATTCTTCATGCACTATGGTTTTGATCTAGATCTGTTTATGTTTACTTTTGAATGATTGTTATGGATCTGGATTATATGTGTGTTTTATCATGCTAACTCCTTGACAAAGCTTCCATAAAAGAGGGACTTGGTACCCTTGCATGCTTTGGGTGAGCACTCAAGTTCTAGCTGAGTGATGTGCCAACGTGCCTTGGGTTGTTTGGTAAAATAAAAGACTACATTTTGGTTCCATTTCGGGACCTCTTTTCAAGATATTTGCAAGGATGTTGCATGATGAAGACATACCGATTGACTTTGGCCAACATTGAGGATTGGGTAGAGAATTTAGAGGAAGAGTTTGCTCACATTTAACACTTGGACCTGAATTTGATGCACGCACGTGGGTTGAATAAAATCTATATCATGAGCTCTATGAGACATTATTTTCCTATTTTCCTATAGAGTTATGTATGAGTGGTTGGTAGCATATGCATCAAAGAGAAATTGGAGGTATAGAGATACTTGTTTGGACATAGAAGATTACCAGAATTTGCATGATGTTGATCTGACTTGGACACACATTGTAGATCATTGGTGGAGTGGTGTTTTGAATAGTTACACCTTTGGAGTACATTTTTCTACTTATTATTCCTATCCAGAGGTTGTTGAGTTCCAGTTCTTGTGTGAACCTAGAGGATCTTATTTACACATATCCCTTTAGTGATTAAGATCTTGATTATGACTCTAGATTTGGAAGAGCGTCCTATGGCTAGCTAAACCCCACCATGTGTGGGGGAGAGAGTGTGGTGAAAGATGGTGGACCTAGGTGGTAGAGAGAGACAGAGAGAAGAAAAGGTGGCTTAAGTTTAATGAAGCATGTGAGAGGGATTTGGTGAAAAGCAACATGATGTTGGAATGAATGGTGTTGTGGAGAGAGATGGCTCATGAAGGATTTGGAGCTCACATAGAAGACATGGAGCCAGAGCATCTAGTACTCCCCCATTTGGGTAAGCATGGTAGAGAACCCTCTTTGACCTTAGATGAGAGTGCATTGATGAAAACTACAAGGACCATGGTGTGCATTTGATCCCTCCTGGTGACCTAGCCCTTGCGCTTGGTTTTCCTAGTTTTTGTGATAGTCATTGATAAGAAAGCTAGTGTGGGTGGTAGAGTAGTGATAGATAGATTTCATTTTCCATTAAGTTCAGGAGTTAATCGATAACACATTCATCTATGGTGGCAAGATGTCATCATCTTGTTATTTGGGGTCCGAGTTGGAGGTATATTTTCTAGTGCATCATCAACACAAAATGTGGGCACGTAGAACATTGGTATTACATCTAGGAAGTAGTACAACTTCACAGACCATGGGGAGTTCAATTTAGTATAACTGTTGGAACACAAGGCAGTACATCCTCTGGTCTAGTGCCCACCATGGGGGGATCGGAGGATCGGGTGGTTCAGGATCTAGTGGATCTAGTGTCTAGGGGGAGGGGAATACAAGAGGTAATACAGTTTAGATCTGGTGGGCATGGTCCACACCAACCCCAACAAGTTTATTTGAGATGTCCTTCACCTACCAAATATAGAGGGAATTGAAGATGTAGCTGAGCACATGTACATGTGTGAGATATTATGGCACGCTAAGGGGATTACAACTCCTGAGCATAAGGCAAAGTCAGTTTCTACTACTTTACAAGGGTGCACACATAGTTGTAAAATAAAGTATGATCCAAACTAGACTTGTGTAGACTATACCATGTTGTGTGATGCTTTCTTAGTAGAGTTCCATATACCTAGTTTGAACAAAAGCATCAACATGCATTTGAAGGACATTAAGTAGGGCATGGCTGAGAGCATTAGGGAGTATGATGCATTTTAAAACTTTGTTATCAAATTTATCTATGATATTCACCCTAGTCAACATGCTCAATGGTTTGTTGGAGGTTTGATCACACCTTTTAGAAGGGTGCTCTCACAAAGACTTTTACAGATCCATGAGGCACTTGAGGAAGCTTTGCATGCTAAGGTAGTTGGGAGTGTAGACATTGAGTTAGCCCATTTTTGGAAGCTCAGATTGCATCTATGGAAAAATAGTTAGAAAAATTGTCAGCTAATTCAGCCCATGAGATGCACGTAATGGTATTTGGTGCATGGATTGTGAAGTAGAAGGACATACTAAGGATAGTTTCCTCATAAATCGGTGTGTGTGCCATGTTGTTGGATTGTGAGATCTGTCATTTGGATCATGATTCAAGTAGGTGCCCCTTGTTGCAGCATGCGATAAGGAAGAACGTGTCTTGTTATTGTAAGATTTGTAAGTCTACCACTCATGATATAGAGAATTATAGATTGATTGATCAGATTCATGATGCCATTGAAACTAGTGTACGTCAAGACTAATGTTGCAAAAAATTCTAAGGAACAAGGTGAGCATCATAATCATAATCACAATGAAGGGCATGATCGATGGAGGTGGTAGAGGTAGAGGTTACCATGGAGGATTCAGAGGCCAAGGTCATGGTGGTGGTGGAAGAGGTGAATTCCCATGAGGAACATGTTATACATGTGGATCCCCTGATCATTATAAGCATGAATGCCCTCAAAATTATTTTCTCTCAGTGTGTGGAAAGAATCACAATTATGAAGAATGCCCATATTTGTATGAGCACTATGAGAAAGAAGCACAAGTAGGATAAGGGCATGGGAATGGTTAGAGTACAACACGTTGTGGAAGATCAGTGGATGCCAAAGTTAGCACCTGACCCTAGATAATCTTGGTATTGGTTACTACCATGTTGAGGCAGCATGCACATGAGAGACTCAAAGCAAGAAACTTATTATTACAAAATAAGAAGTATTACATGCAAAGTATCCAGATCCTACCCATCAAAGAAGAAGTTTATCAAGAGACCATGGAGGTCATTAGAAACTTGCAGGGTGAGATATAATGCTTGAAGGAGCAGTCATGGAAGCTGGAGTAGGAAAAAAGTAGTTGAGCTTCCTCAAAAATATGTTGATGACTTGAAGGAGGTTTGTAAGTTGTTGCACCAAGAAAACATCATTCCTTTGTTAGGGGAATGGTTAAGGGAGAAGATACCATGTGTGGAGTTGAGCATGAGAGACAGATATTACATGTGAACTTACCTCCTCACAGTCTTGATTATGAAAAAGAGATCACTTTGAATGTAGTTTGTTGATGGATGGTTGTTGAGTAACATTTTGATTGATACAGTGTGTAAAGTGAATGTACTCACCTTGGATGCATGGAATCAGATGGGGAGGCCACCATTACAGCCATCTTCAAATGTGTTGTATATGGAAAAAGAACTAAAGCCACATGCCCATTGGAGTTTTGAAGGATGCCACTATTACTATACAAGGGGCCAAGTTTACTAGGGACTTTGAGGTCTTGGCACTTGTGAAAGAAGATAGTTTCCAACATTTACTTGGGCACCCTTGGTGTTATGTGAAATAATGTTGATCTTGTGCTTTAATAAAGGTTATATATCAGTTTTGAGAAACAAAGAGGAGTGTGTGATCATCCTTTGATGAGATGGAAAAAGCTGCACCTTATGTGGAACCTTTGAGTGAAGAGGATTTGAACAAAATTTATGTGCACACCATTAGAGATCCTGAAGTGCTTGAGCCATCAAAGGAAGGAGTTATTCAATGGGATGATGCATAGTCTATGAGTGATACAACAAGTGTTTCTTGTGACAACTGGGTGCATGGGACTTATGAAATGGTTGGGCATGAGATGAAGAGTGCAAGTTACTCATGTAAGTAGGCACATGTGTTAGGCATTTAGGGTAACCAAGTACCAAGGTACACTAGGTGAAGGAAATCCTTGAAGTATTTTTATGCGTATGGAAGCCTAGTGGATAGATCAAGTGGAAAGAAGGAATATGCTTGGTATATACCTTACATGTGGATAAATGTGCTTGTGGTGGTGGATGGTACACAAAGATAGACTTTTAGAGTGGTGAGAAGTGAGAATCACCTTCTCTACTAGATTTCTTAGAGAGAATGCTGCCTACCAAGACATGTGAATTTCATGGGAAGGATTCTTCTTCACATCACATTCAAAAGTGAGAGACTCTAGATAGAGGGGCAGAGGCCTTACCACCTTCACTATGGGTGCACAAGTTCTACTTCACTTTGTGTGGTTGTGCACATGTGCATGGTATGTTTATGTGGAATTGAATAGAGAAACAGGAATTGGCAAGAATTGAATTGCAGGTATGATTCAGACCTTTGACTATTTTTCTACTAAACCTCCAATGAATGAGGCATTATAGGTTATGAAGCACTTGACTATGGGAGATAGTGCAAAGGTGAGGAGCTTATTCAGAATTACTAGGTGAGTCGATCTCTGAGGCACACTTTGAAGAAGAAGAGACAAATGAAGAACAACTTGGGTGCACCTGCCTAGAAAAAAAAAAAAGGTAAAATTGGTTTACATGATTGATGATGAGAAGTGGAAAATCTGGATGTTGATCATACTATGGGTACACATGCAGAGGTCTTAGATAGTGCAGATGAGAAGGCACATGCATATCATGAGCCTATGAAAACAAAGAAGGTCAACATTGGGACATATGCAAACCTAAGAGGCCATCATTGGTGATTATTGGTCTGACTCAGAGGTTGCAAAGATAATTGAGTTATTGTGTGACTTCCAGGACTTATTTCCTAGAGGCTATCATGAGTTGAAAGGGTACATCACTCTTTGGGTGAGATGAGGATCAAGTTAAAGGAAGGTGTGTGCCCGGTTAGGAAGAGGCCTTATAGGATGAATCCTAATCTGTGCATCAAGGTAAAGGAAGAGATTGATAAGATGTTGAAATCTAGGATCATTGAGCCCATTGAGGAGTCAGAGTGGGTTAGCCCTATGGTGATAAGCATAAAGAAAGATGGAAGGATAAGGATCTGTGTGGATTATAGGGAGTTGAATGTTGCATGTGTAATAGATCCCTTTCCCACACCATTTTATAGAGGAGATTTTGGAAGGCATTAGGGGGGTGAGATCTACTCCTTCACTGATGGATTTTCTAGATATCATCAGGTGTGGATTGCTAAAGAAGATCAAAAAGACAACTTTCACCACTAAATGGGGAATTTTTGCATACATAGTTATGCCTTTTGGATTGAAGAATGCACCTATGTATCTTTTTTCACACATTGTTGTTGTAAGCATTCCAAGACTTCATTCATAAAAGTTTTATAGGTTTACTTGGATGATTGGATAGTTTATGGGCTAGTAAAATATCATTGTGATAATTTAAGACTTATGTTTGAGGTGTTGGAAGTTGAGCATCTCCTTAAACATTAAGAAGTGTGTTTTTTCTACACACCCTTTGGGACTCTGTTGGGACATATTATATGTAAAGAAGGCTTGTTGGTAGATCCTACTAAGGTTGTTGTTATTTTGGGCTTAGAGGAACCTACTAACCAGAGTGAGGTGTGTGGATTCTTGGGGCACATAGGTTATTATAGGAAGTTTATCAAAGGTTATGCTAGGATTTTCATGCCCCTTGGAGGAATTGTTGAAGAGTAAGGGAAAGTTCCATTGGGGTGAAGTGCAAAATAATGTGCATTTTTGAGACATTGAAGGAAAGGCTTACTTTGTGCACTATTCTTGCTTTCCTTCATGGACCAAACCATTCCATGTGCATGTGGATGCCTCTGGCATGGCCATTGGCATAATATTAGCCCATCCTAGAGAAGGTATTGTTGATCATCCTATTTTTTTGCAAGTAGGAAATTGACACCAACTGAAAAAAATTATACAACTACAGAGTGCACGAAGCATTGTCCATGATTTACACTGTGTTTATAAGTTTAGACAATACTTGTTGGAAACTCCTTTTATTTTTATACATATCACATGGCACTTAAGTACTTGGTGAACAAGCCCATTTTTAGGGGTGCATATGCCATTGGATTCTGTTGTTCCAAGAATTTGACTTTATAGTTGTGGTAAAGCCAGAAAGAGTAACTCAGGACCAGATCATTTGTCAAGGATTAATTCAGGTGAGGATGCAGAGCATTGAGGACACAATGTCCATGCACAATTTTCAGATTGAACCACACACCCTTTGACTTAGAGGATATTGTTGTATTTTTTTACGTACAGTGTGTGCACCTAAGGGATGAAATCTTTGGAAAAGAAACAACTTGTTATATATGTCACCCTTACATGTTAATTAGTGGATATTTATACAAGTTAGGTCGAGATGAGGTTTTGCACCGGTGTGTGTACTTGAGCATGAGCATGTACTTCCATTATGGAGGAAGCTCATGGTGGAATTGTAGGTGGACATTATGTAGGAAATGCTACCACATGCAAGATTTTATTGGTAGGCCTTTGGTGGGAAACAATTTATAAGGATTGTATAGAATATTGTAAGGCTTGTGACCATTTTCAATGCCTTGGAAATCCTAGGCATAGAGATGAAATGCCTTTGAGGCCTATTGCTAGTGCAAACCTTTTGAAAAATGGGCAATTGACTTTGTGGGTCCTATTTCCCCACCCACGCAGGACTGATCACACTACATTATAACTTGTACAATTATCTTACAAGGTGGGAAGAAGTGGTGCCTACAAAGGATTACATGAAGCTACAAACAACAAGGTTTTATGGGAGAACATAATCAGTAGGTATGGATGTCCACTAAGTCTTGACAAGTGATAGGGGCACTCATTTTCTTAATGAGACCATCAGATACTATTGGTAGAATTTATGGTGGCACACCATAAAACAACACCCTATCACCCACAAGCAAATGGAACTCACTGAGGCTTTCAACAAGATATTGGGACATACATTGACAAATATTTGTGATGTTGGAAGGAAGGATTGGGATGATAAAGTCTCTGTTGTACTTTGGGCATACATGGACAACCTACAAGAGGTTGAATAAGGCCACACCCTTTCAGTTGGTGTTTGGCATGAGGTTATTTTACCAGTGGAATTCATGTTACCTTCTTCTTGTGTATTGTGCAGAGGAGTTGGATGATGAAAAGCACTTGAAGAGAGTGCATTGATAAAATGATGCAGTTGGATGAAAGGTGCACATTATTTCTGATGGAGTCAAAGATAAAAAGGCTAGGTAGAAGGCATGACATGATAGACATATTAAAAATAAAAGATTTGAAGTTGGACAGATGGTTCTTTTTTATGATTCAAAGTTTTTGTGCCACCTTGGAAAGTTCAAAGTGCATTGGTTGGGACCATATGTTGTGACTTACATACTTGATTCAGGTGCTTTCCAGTTATAGGCGTTGGATGGGACATGGTTTCCTGATTATTTCAATGGGAGTAGGTTGAAGCCCTACTATAAATAAGTCTTCTTGGTGTTTGTAATAAGGTAGTATTTCCATTAGATTAGATTTCCTTTAATGCATTCCTTTATATGTGTTTCCTTTCATTGTTGTTATGCTTTGTCAATTTAGTTTAGTGTTTTGTTGTAATAAGTGCACTTACATGTGTGCCAAAGCTAATTACTATCTATTGAATTCATGTGCAGAGGACCACACATACTTTTAGTGTGGGGTGGAGTATATATAGGATAAATGGGTCAAGTTTGAATGTTCTCTAGAAGATGGGTATGCATAGAGAAATATTGTGCAGTGCTTGAAGTAAGGGTGTAGATAAAGAAAAATTGCTCATGAATAAAGACCACATGTGGATGAATGGATGCATAATGTAACACGAGGTAGGCTTGTAGCATGGGAAACTACTTGGTTTGAGGCACATTGGATAGGTACTTTGGGCATGAAGGCACATGTAAAAGGTAATATGTGGCCAAGAAGTAGTGGGCACACCAGAAGGTTATGACTAGGGCATGGAAAAATCAATGTGGAAAAGGAAAAAATCATTTAATGTTGAGTACGGTGGTAGGTGGTAGGTGGAGAGAAATAAATGTGGAAAAAATTTTAAAAGGTTATAAAAGGTGGGTTTGTGAAATCATTTTACCTTGTGTTGTGAAGAAAGAAGTGAGTTGAAGAGTGAGTTGACAAGTGAGTTACATGAGAAAGTGTGAAAGAGCTTGTGATAAGAGATTGAACTAACATTTTATGCATGGGATTGATTGGCTCCATTGGAGAGAGTGTTTGAGTGAAACAAAGGCATGTGGGGAAGAAAATCTATGAGTTAGGGTTCAAAAAAAAGCTAGGGCACAAAATTTTTAGCTAGGGCACAGTGGTTTTAGAGTCAGAGAGCTCGAATCATTAAAGAACACTCTTTTATCATCACTATGGCACCTAAGTGAGCACCTAGAGTGACTACAAGGGGAAAGGAACAAAAGGAAGTAGAAACAAAGTTGTGGAAGATACCCCCAAAAGTTTGATTTTTAGAGATGCAGTATCCAAAAGGGTGTATTCATGGGCCATGATTGGGAGTCACACATCATGGAGACAGTAAAGTGAGTGACTACAACCATCATAGACTAAAGGATAATAAGGATGAATTGGAAAAAATTGTTGGTGGTAAAAACAACTTTTGAATAGAAAATGAATGACATGGCATTATATGATGATGCGGGGAAAAAATTATTGTCAAATGTGGGAGTTTTTACAACTTTATGAGCTCCCATATTTTGGAAAGCCAGAAAAGCTTTACCAATGGTTGATGAGCCAGTCCATGAGGACTTATTTTATTTTTTTGGTGGGTGAATGAGACTTACCTTACCATGCCCCCCGATTGGGAGGTTGAAAGGTTAAGAAGCTCTCGGGAATCACAGAAAATCAAAGTGATGATCTTACTTATAAGGAAGGAGTAGAAGAACCAAGAAAGTGTTAGCATATATTTATGTGAAGGGAGGGCAGTGGAATGGATATTTGTAAGTTACAAAAATACCTGTTATTCAGGTGCAATGCACCTCCTCACCAAGTTGAATAATCAAGAGTGCATTGGTCACAAGTGAACAAAATGTGGTTGCATGTTGCTAAGAAGATGATAAAAGGAGTCGTCTACAATTTATCTAACTTCATTGTTGAGACTATATTATATGGCAGGCACAAAGGGATATAAGATAAGTTTTGGTGTGCTATCCTTTTTCCATTGTGTTTGTAGAGATTGGAGTGCCCGATGGCCAAAAGATAATATTTGGCAATACCCTGAAGAAAAAAGTCCCTTGCAGATATATTTTCAAAATATACATGTGATGGATCCATGAGTGGACCCTATAAGAAAAGGAAAAAACTTTGGTATGAGTGCATGTGCACACATTTGAATATGAGTGGAGAATACCCAAGGATCTTCCTTCGGTATTGAGAAAAATGCTTAGTTTATTTTTTTTTACCAACATTTTTGCATAGGGTGTTTTGGCATGAAGGATGGAAAGTGGAGCCCTTGGTGCAAGCTCCCATATGCCTTCACTTCACACACTATTTTCAGGCATCTGTACACAAGTTTTCAAATGCATGTAGGTTGATCTTTAATGCAAAAAAGTGGATTGTGACTATCATACACTCAGAAAGAAGACATATGTCTACCCAAGTAAGTCTACTTATATTGAGAAGTTGATTTTAGATGATATTAATATCAAATCTATGAGTTTGGAAATTGGGAAGGCTGGAGTGGCTCTAAGGTATACATCTACCTTAAGCCCAAGTTGAGAATGGAAAATATGTTGAGAAATGAATTCAAGCTCCTTAAGTTTCCCAAGGGAAAACATATATGGGCACATTACAAGATGAGGAGTCTACTTTTCCCCATGATGATGAAGAAGAAGAAGAAGAGGAGAAGAAATTGAAAAAAGAAGATAGTGTGGCAGGCTTGGAACATGGTAAAAGAAAGACCAACTATAGGAGAGAAAAAATGATGTGAGAACCAACTCCTCCATTGGAAAAGAAGAAGAGAGGAAGAAGAAGGGGGAAATGAATGGAGGATATATAGGATAGGTTTAGAAGAGGGAATGCTGAGGACCAAAAATATAGGAGAGTATTAAGAGAGAAAAAGGACTCAAGGGGTGTGGGGCCATCACAACCACCAAGGAGATCACCTAGAAACTCTCTGTGAAGGTAGAACTAGAGAAGAAGAAAAGGCACAAGTACATCCCCACTAAGGATAGTGAGGGTGAGAAATCGAGAGAGATAGTGCGCAGAAATACTCCTGTTAACACTGAGGATGTAGAGGAACCTCGGGATGAAAAATAAAGAATTGAAAATATGATGTAGAAGGATTGGAAGAACAGAAAGGTAGAGTAGTAAGTGAACATTGTTGATGATAAAAAGAGGTGAAGATAAGGGTGAACCATCAGGTGCAAGCCTACTATGATACAAAATAGTGAAGGACCAATGCTTGATGTGGAGTGTGCACATTCCAAAGTAAGCACTCAAAAGGAGAAGGAAGGATGAAGGAATATATGAAACTCCTATAACAAGTTATATTAATGATCCTACCAAGATCATCCACGCTTTCTAGGTTCCAAAGTACCTTGGAACCCAAGGACCTTTATGGCTGGGAATTGATGGATTTTGAGATGGTGACCACACACACACATAAGAAACTATCATGGAGTATGTAGAATCACATGGATGAGCCTAATTTTGATGTGTGTGAAGAATCATGTGTCTCTGAAGAATGAAGAAAGCACCACATTCTTGCCATGTGAATAGTCAAGCCAACTCAAATGTTAGATGAGTAGTAAGTAATGCATTGACAAAGGTATCTATAGAGGTTGTGCATGTAGAAACATTGATAAGGTGAAACTATTCATGCTTTGTTAGAAGATAGAAAAGATAAAGAAACAGAGATTTAAGCCTAATAGGAGAAAAGAAAAGAGGAAAAGGTGAGGTGGCGTGTGGTACTTAGTATGGCAGAGAAGATAGGTGATGAAATTTTGAAGGCAAGGCCATTTGGAAGAGAAAGTGGTGGAGAGGTTTCCATCTGCTATGCATTACTTGCACACACTAGTTCATATGGTGATGGATGAAAGTATAATAAGGATGTCAAAACCAAAGGATGTTGTAGCACAGGTGGAAAAAAAAGGCAACCATCGTACGCAAATAAAGTGGGTATGAGTCTTTATTGTAGGCATTGAAAAGATGAGTTGAAAAAAAGGTAGATTTGGTGTTAAACATTTGCACAGATCCCGAGATAATAATCAAAACAAGGACTCTAGTGGAAGAGAATGTAGTCCTTGCAACAAAACAAGATGAGACACTTGGGCATGAGGAGAGGCTCACTTTAGTAGCAAAAAATGTGATGCACTTACAACACCCAGACCCTCATAAGGAGAAGATCAAAGAAATTGGGAAACTCATAGCGCAACATATGGATGTGATGGAAGGGATGGTCTCAAGTTTGGCCAAAATCCTTAGAGTATTGCAGAATGAGGGTGAGAACATGACCTATGAGATGAGATGGATGGGGTACTTACAGACATCCCTGAAAAAACAAATAAGGTGCTCGGTGATTGGAATGAGTTAGAGGAAAAATTAAAAGTGAGTATCTAGAGTTGATTCTACCTTTAGAAGGGTAGATTCTTTTGTGTATTCTTTCATTCTTTATGTATAATTATTCTTTTGTTCCTTATTCTTTATTCATGGAGAGATAAGTCATGGTTACCCATTGTCGGGGGGTGGAAATGAAGCAAGTGTGGGGTAATGTTGGGCTGATGAATTACAACCTAAGTACTAAAGGTGCATAAGGTTTGGGGCATGTGGACATAGGGTGTGGTAGCAATGCGCGAAAATGTAGTAGAAAAAAGGTGCACCGGAAAGTATGACTTTCAAGACTTAGCCATTTTGCATGATGAGACTAAATATAGATGTTGAGTGTGGGGCACACATCAAAGGTTGAAGAAGATTGAGACTAAGAAAAGATATTTTGGACAAGTGGAAGATCAAGTGACATGCATATTTTTGGGCTATTAATAGGATTAGATCTATGTAGTTTATATTATTAGATAATCTATTATTAGTGAGCTTGCATGCTTTTTTGTATTTATCTTGTAGTGGCATGGCTATTCTTAGCATGCAACCTATTTTGAGGATGCTTAGGTAGGTGAAGGAAAGTCCCCACTCCTATAAATATGTATTGATTTGCATGGTTTTAGAGATCCATGAATACTTGTAAGGTTATGTTGTTGTTTATGTTTATGAGCACATGACTATGATGATACTTTTATGTATGTATTCAACTTTTGTGTTTTACAATAATTAATACAATGGATCTATGTGGTTGGATAATGGTTATTGACATATCTATTTATGGATCTTGTATGGTGAATTTGATCTTAATTCTTGTTTAATTCTTCATGCACTATGGTTGTGATCTAGATCTGTTTATGTTTACTTTTGAATGGTTATTATGGATTTAGATTATATGTGTGTTTATCATGCTAACTCCTACTTAAAACTTCTAAAAATTAAAATTACAACTTTTTCAAAACTTCAACTTTTCAAAGTTCAAATTTTATTTTAAAATTGTAAATTTTTAAATTTAATCCTTTTCAAAATTACAGTTTTTCAAAATTCAAACTTTTTCAAAGTTACATTTTGTACAAAATTCAACTATCTCAAAATCATATTTTCAAAAATTCAACATTTTTATAATTTTAACTTTTTCAAAATTCCAAAAATTTCAAACATTCAAACTTTAAATTTTTTTGCACATTTGAAAATTTTCCACTTTTTCTAAAATCAAACTTTTTCAAATTTTGAACTTTTCAAAATTTTAAACTTTCTCAAAATTTTACTAGTTCAAAATTTCAACATTTACAAAATTTTACCTTTTATCAAAATTGCATTTTTTTAAATTTTGTTTGGTTTTTTTAAGTCAATTTTTTTAAAAATTGTAAATTCTTTAGAACCACAACTTTTTCAAAAATTTCAACTTTTTCAAAATCCCAACTTTTCATAAATTCTAAATTATTAAAAATGCAAATTAAAAAAAAATTGTAACTTTTCCTACAAGTTTTACAAGATTGTAACCTTTGCGAATTTAACAAAATTTTAACTTTTTCTAAATAGTAACTTTTAAAAATTACAAATTTAAAAAAACAACAAACTTTTCAAAATTCAATTATTTTCAAAATTCCAATTTTAACAAAATTGCATCTTTTTCAAAATTGTAACTTATTCAAAAATTAATACTATTTCAAAATACAACTTTTTTAATATTGCAACTTTTCAAAATTATAACTTTCAAAAATTGGAACTATTCCAAAATTACAACTTTTCGAGAAAAAAATAAAATTTGTGACTTTTCAAAATTACAATTCTTCAAAAATGAAACTTTCTAAAAAATACAATTTATTAAAAATTCAAATTATTCAAAAGTGAAACATTTCAAACTTGCAAAGCTAGAACCCCTAAACATTCTCACACAACTAATACAAGTAATATTGATCTTACACATTTTACTACCTCTCAAAAGCCTATGAGAATGGGAAGCTGCTCATTCTATACAAAATAAAAATGTAACCTTTATTCTTCCTCTATGTTGCGTGTATGAGAATGGGCATTTTCCCATTCTATACAAACTAAAAATGTAATCTCTATTCTTTCTCTATGTTTGGTATGAGAATAAGCACCCGCATATTCTATAAAAATAAAAATTTAACCTTTATTCTTCCTCTTTGTTGCCTATATGAGAAGCCCATTCTATACAAAATAAAAACGTAACCCTTATTCTTCCTCTATATTTCCTATATGAGAATAGGCATTTGCTCATTCTAAACATTCTCATAAAGGCAATATAGAGGAAGAATATAGGTTACCTCTTATTTACCAAAATTATTCTCATATCCACTTATTACATAATTGATAAATGAGAATCCAAATTTTCTTTGTTAAGTTATACAATTCACCATTAAAAATAAAACCTACTAATTTTGGTTCATGTGTAGACACTCAAATTTTACTTTGTTTTACACTATCAATATTGACAATGCACCATTGTTAAGATACACACAACCTTTCTATTTCCTCTTGACACATTCCGAGGTCTCTTGTCTAGCTTGTTTATCTTTATACACTGATATGTCGACACATTATGAGAACAAAATGCATAAAATCAATCTTCTAATTCAACCTAACATGACATGTAAACTTCTTTTAGAATGTACTTCATCCTTGATCAAGGTTGTATAGTTTGGTCAGTATAGTACATATGGTCCTAACCTTTTGTTATGGTTTTACACCAGCATATATTCCATTTTGTTTCCAATTCTAAATCCTTTGATGGGTCCTTTACTCTCGTTTGGGTTAGATTTTATTTGATAATTCATCTTGTAACCCTATATAAGAAAGCTAACACCACCTCATTTGCTAACCTAGAAATCTTATGACACTGCATTAATACACTTACTTCCAACACTTGCAAAAGGCACATGTAGACACTCAAATTTGGAAATCTATCATTTGACACTATTGATCTTGACATTGCACATTTGTATGTACAAATGCACTTCGCTCACTCTTTTTAACACACCTTGATAGCTCTTTGATTACTTGTTTATCTTTACACACCTCTTTTCATCAATTTCTGAAGTTTAACTACATAAAACACACCTAGAAACATTCATCCTTCGACTTATAAAGTCAAAACATGTTTTTTCCTCTGGTCAAAACCATCATTTTTGGTTGGGTCATACAAATTTACAAGTTGACTCTATTATATGGTTTTGGACCAACATGTTTTGGGATAATTATTTCGATTCTATCACATTCTTATGAGAAAATATATCCCCTTGGTCAGCCTTTCATGACATAATAACCTTTGGAAGCATATATAAGCAAGTAAATCATACCTCATTTGGTAACTTGGACACTTTAAGAACTCCTCATGTAAAAGCAAGCACAAAAGGCACTCCAAGCTCCCTAAACTATAAAATAACTCATGCACATCCATTAGGAAACACCCTCTACAGGTCTGAAGTCTTCTTCTAGGTCTAGGAGTCTCCATTTTCATTTGACATGCAAGCAAAGTGACCCTTCCCAAGTATTTGAGCAAGTGTGAAACTCAAGAAAAACATTGTCAAAACATGATTTTCAAGTTCGACTGCACTACAGTAGATATCAAATGCTAGGAGAATGACATGCGGTTTGATCCCTCTTTAGAGTAGTGGCGAAATTGATGGTGCATAGGGGTGCCCAAAACCCACCTAAATTTGTTGTGCAGAAACTCCTTCCTACACTACAATGGTTCTAAGGTTTGATAAAAGTTTATAGATCCATTCTAAAGGTAACTGAAGAAGACTAACACATAACGACATACATTTCCAAACAGGAAAAATAATCAGGAAGTTGTAGACCCAAATTCCCAACAGGTCCAAGACCGTACAAAAGGGTCAGGATTATACGAACACTTTCAAGCTAATTGTATGGTTTTGTCCAGTTCAATTTCAAGTTCTAGTTCCAGTGAAAAGCATTTTCAGTCTTAGATCGACTTGTTCCCACACTCAAATCACCCAGATTGTAATGTTCCCATACGTTAATACAAGATCAAAAGGTGGAAATATATATTTTTAAATATAAGATATTCTACCATCTTGATCAACTTAGAAATAGTTTTTTTTCATGCATACACTTAAATTATACAACGATATTACTAAATAACCAAAGATCAAACATCATCCTTCATTACTATATTTCCAGGAGTTCAATAGTAGTTTAAATAGTTAACTATCATTTACAATTGTATACATTATTTTTTACAATATTTCATACAAAATTCTGACCTACACTTAGTTCATAAGTCAATGATAAATATTAGAGTTACATCATATTTTTTTAATCTAGGGTGTGACACAACATGTCCTGTCCAGTACAATATTGTATAATTATAATATAGTACAAGTATTAAAAGCCACGATAACTCGTTCTTTCCAAAATTTCCTTTCAAAAGTACATATGTACATGTCTATCTCAAATTTGTAATTGTGTCAGAAGGAGAGCATCATCAGAGCACTACTCCTCTTCCTGCAGAACCTTTTGGTTCCTTTGCACACCTCTTGCAAGCAAGACGGCACAAATCTTCACAAGGAATATGAATTGAGAAAATTAACTATCAATAAGGAATATTAAATTGAGAACCATGTGTAATTTAATAAAATTCTAAAAATACAACCCATCATTAGATCATGATAACCAATACCATCAAATGATTCTTGATTAGTACAAAATAAGGATAAGTGAACTAACAATGCATACAACTAGATACATTACTTTGGCTAGAGTTCTCCAACTATGCCAATGCAAGATAATCATATAGTGTGCATAAACAAATACGATATGTCATCATTTCAAACACAACTATCTTGTACACCACTTCATAAACAACAATACTCATCTAGAAACATTCCATTAAAGTATTTACAATATATTCTGATTTCATAATCATAAAGGAAAAATAACCATCTATTCATGTTTCAGAATTCTTTTAAACACAGGAAAATTGCCCACTGTAAGCATATGCATATATGCTTGTACGATTTTCACAACGTACTAACATGCATACATAAGCTTAAGGATTTCATTTCCAGGTTTAATGTTTAAAAACATTCCTTAACACGTTTAACAATGCACAAAACAACAATTAAATAACAATATATTTTTCCCCAAAATCCTTCATATGTTGGTTTATCTTTTTACTATCATTCACATTTCTTTAATGTGTTTTAATAAGGTGAGGACTTATGGTATCATGTTTGTAACTTTTCTACGGGCATGATAACATAAGTCTTACTTTATGTATGAAAACATCATAACATCATATTTTAACCTTATGCCCAAATCATCAAAACAACAATAATAATCAAGCATTGTAATTTATTTACCGCAAGGTAAAGTTTAGTAGTAACTCAAGAAGTTATATTTTAACAACAGTCATTTGGCATAACCACCTATGTCAACTAGTCACTTATATTTCGTTGTTTTAAAAACAAGAAATTATTGCTCAACCTCGTAATGGGTTTATTTCCATTTTTTACGTATTTCAATCAATATTTCTTCTTAATTGCAAGTTCAAAATGAGTTTGAGTTCCCACTAAAAAAATTAGTTTTTAATGTCCCAAAATCAGGTATGCAACCAATTGACTAAGGACATTCATTTAATTTAAATATGCAATTATCCTTTTCCATATTGAGAATACACGTTCAAACCAAATACAACCATTAATGTCATGCAAATAATGTTAAAAGTGTAGACCCAAACAATATTTATTTAATTAAAACACAATTCATCATATAGGTTATGCCGCCCATAAAGAGTGTCATATCAACCTCTTGTAAATATCACATATATTTATATATCTTTTACCTAATGCACATATTTAAAACTCTTGTAAACAACATCAACTTGAATGCAATATATCACAACCAATAAATCCAAAATGAGAAGATTGAAATTTGAGTACTTTTCTTCTTAAAAACCATAAAAATTGTAGAATCCGAATGGGTATTTTACATATTTAATATCATAAAAACTTGCAGGCTTGAAATGGGTATTTTACATATTTAATATCACAAAAACGAAAGCAGACTGAACTAGGTATTTTTCACATTTAAAACACCAAAATGTGTAGACAAGTTTTCATAATTAAAATACCAAAAATGTGTATATCGAATTGGATATTTTTCACATTTAAAACACCATAAAAATGTAGATCGAACTGGGTATTTTTCACATTAAAAACACCAATAACGTGCAAATCGAACCGGGCATTTTTCACATTTAAAACACAAAAAACGTGTGCATCGAATCGGGTATTTTCACATTTAAAAGACCAAAAACATGTAGATCAAACTAGGTATTTTTTGCATTTAAAACACCAAAACGTCTAGATCAAACTAGGGATTTTTCACATTTAAAAAATCAACAAGTGCAAACCAATTTTCACAATTAAAATACCAAAAACATGTAGACACTAATGGGTGTTTCATTGCCTCTAAATAATAAAATGTAGTAGTCTAATAATACCACATAAATAAAGAGCGTAGTAATCCAAAATCACAACCAAATGTATACCTGAAAGGGTAGAAACTCACAAAATTATTTTCAAAACAAAAGCCCAAAAATGGGTATTTTCTCATGCATTTCCATTAAACCAAAATAACAGTTCATATTTTAATCAAAACAAGAGACCAGATAAAACCCTTTCCTATGAATTCTTCTCTAAATTAGATTTACCAAAATACAAAATCTCCAATTCTTCTCGTTTCAAAGCAAAAACTTGTGTGTGCATACAAAGAGAAAACCATGTGAAATAGTTCCTTTTCCCCCAACGTTTCATCCATTTTCTCCTCATTTGTTATTTCACCTCCTCTTCTCTTTCCCACGTTTCCACTTAAAGTCGACTTGACTCAAAATTAACTCCCATTTACTTTCCACAAAATTTCCTTTTTTTCCTCTCATTCATGTATCCCAAAAATTAACAAATATCCCCCTCTAATTTCTTTGCATTGATTTTCAATAAAAACTTTTACTAATGTTTATCTCTTAATTACTTAGCATTAAGACTAAGTTTTATTTAATGAAAATTAATTAGTAGTAATGAATTCAAATCATAATCTCACTAGGATTTAAATTATAATATATACTCATAACTTATCTCACATGCCCCTTGGTAAAACAAAACTCAATGCCAAAGTTAGGCCTTTTTCCCGCTATACAACAAAGTCAATGAGATCAAAGATGAACAATTTAATTGTCAACCATCCATCGTTCAAAAAAATGATCATAACACACAAAAATATGTTCCTATCGTTTTATTATGTTTTCAAACTCACATTTAATTATTATAACTACTTATAAAAAGGAAAAAACAAGTACTCGTTGACTAACTAAAATGTGGATATTCTATTCTAACTCTATGGTTAATCTAATATAAATAACAACATAAATAACATATAAAATGCATAAAAGAAATGAACCAATCAATTAAGAAAGTAGAAATGTAAAACCCTAAAGTGTAAAGAGAGTTAGAAAGAACTCGGTGATTCGACGAGCTTCTTTGGATTGCGCGATATGTCGCTGGAAATCAGAAATGAAGACGAGACTTGAAAAACCCCAAGACAAGCATCAAACCCCTAAAAAAATAAAGATACATATGAAGGGGTCGGATTGTCCTTAGTGACCACAATGGTGGACTTACTAACTGAGCATTGCACTACATCTCAGACCCGATGTAGTTCTATGTGCTTGTGTGTGCAATCATGCCCTAGGTGCTCTTGTGCCAGTCACACTTTGTGAAAGTAGTGAGAAATAACTATGTGTAAAAATGTAATAGAATGGTAGATGGAATAGAATAAACTTCCCTCATATGCAATGTGATGCAGATGAACCAACCTTGTGCCTTATGATGGAGCTAGATGGATGCAAATGGAGCCTTTAATGGATGCAACCTTAGGTGATGATAATAGTGATTAGTGTTTGGTCCCTCATTATGGTCTCATAACTTTATATTTATATGTTTCTCTTGTTCTAATTTCATAATTAACCTTGAAAAGGTCAACCACTAAAAAGATAGAAAGTTCAAACGAATAGAAAGTGCTCAAAAAGTGGTGGGAAAGTGTAATAAGGCTCAAGGCACCCCAAATGGGACCGGGTGCCTAGGGCACCCAAGTCGAGAGGTAAAATGATGTAAAAGAACAAAAATAGAGTAGGAAAGTATGTGTGAGAGGTTGGGAGTAATGACGAGAAAACAAAGTAAAATGGCCAAAATATGGGGGTTAATTAGTACTTTTTTCACTCAAAAGTCATATGAATAGTAGTATGAGACCGAGACTAAATAATGCCTAAAGTGTGTGATTTTGTGTCTACACTCACAACATCGTTAAATAGCAATGTACGATGGCCAAGTTATATCGGTGACGTTTAGCCACATCGATGTAATCCACTCATTGCCTATCAATACCAATAGATGGACAAAATATTAGGTAACATAAAGAATTCATGCATCACATAAGTAACTAAATGATACCCCCTTCCCGTGGTGTGTGTTGGTTCTCAATTACCTTCACAATTTCATGCTCGTTATCATAATCATGTCAATCTCTCCCCGTTGATGCTCTCCCTCTCCTTTTAATGAGCGTGTGCCTGATTTAATATAAATTGAATTAAATCTATATTTCAGAGTAACTATTGTAACTAATGATATATAACTAATACTATATAGTAAATGGACAAGCAACAAACATGCAATGATGTAAAACCCTAAGCAAGGGAGAGAGAGAAGATGAATTATTTGATTTCGCATATTATGGAGATCGTGCAGGAACATGAATAGCTGAAACAAACTAGAAGAAACATTGTCAAGGCTCACTGGAGGTTCTAAGACCCATAAATGTGTAGGATAGAAGCGCCCACGGGAGGATAGGAGTGCATGGGCACTAGTGACTGAATTTCGGTGCTAGTTTCTACTTAGGTGCTCATCTTATGTCCTTTTCTATCTAGGAGGAGCTTCATTGTTGATCTTTGTTTGTCGCTCTATATTTTTCATAGCATCATTTTTCGCACTTGTAACCTAAAAATAGATACCTAGTTACACATACCCACAAGCCACATCGAATATAAAAATAAAGATGTAAAATTGGGAGTTGGAATGACCTTGACAATCACCCAAAGAGTGAACTTAGTACTGAGCATTGTACTACATTTCAGACTCCATGTAGTTCTGTGTGAATGTGTGTGTAATGATGCCCTAGGATGCCCTTGTGTAAGTTACACAATGATAGTGGGATAGATCTAGAATATAGAAAATGTATAGAATGTGTGAAATGGAATAAAATGAAATTCCCCTCCTATGTTGTGTATGCAGAGTGATGCAACTCTTGTCCCTTATATAGATGTACTAGATGGATGCTTTGTAATGCTCTTTGTGCCTTTGGATGCAAGCTTAGGTGATAATAGATAATGCTAGTGTTTGGTCCCTTATTTGAGAGATATAACTATGTATATATATGATTCCCTTGTTTGAATTTCATAATTGACAACTAGAAGAATGACCCAAAAGTGTAAAAGATGCCCAAGAGGTAAAAGAGACCCAAAAGAATAAAAAAGGTTAGAGAGGGTCAAGAGCGCCCCGGAAGGGATAGGAGCACTTGGGTGCTTCTTTCCTAAATGGGTGCTAGTGTCTAAGGTCATAAAAGATAAATGCTTCAAACAATGACAGGGATGTAGGGTGTGTAAGGTCAATAAAAGTATAACAGATAAAGCAAAATGCCCAAAAGACATTGTCAAAATTACTAGTTTTAATTCTTAGAATCATGTATTTATTAGTATGCTCGAAGACCTAGAAATGTACCCAAGTACATAGATTTTGTGTCTAAATTTTCCCCCACTTTATGTTGTTGATTGAATAATTGATAGCATAAAGTAGATAGAAGATGCATACCTTGTGATCCTGTAGAGAAGAGTGTAGCCGACAACATGCCGAATGGACAAGTGAAGCATGAAGTGATCACAATGTGAAGCGTGGAGTCTAGGAACTGGAAGTAGACCCTAGGGGTGAATTACATGCATAGTAGTGTGTCATTTGCATATTGATGTGAGTTTCTTCTTGTTGTGTATTAAGGAAAGACCTACAAAAGAAGAGTGAGAAAGTATTCAAAGTCCTGTGTATGAAAAATCATTGTAACATTTGTGTATAAGTATGCGAAAGAGTGTGTAAAGGAAAGTGTGCATTTACGGTATGAAAGAGTAAGGATATAAAGTTTGTCCTTTTTGCTTGGATCGGGAAAATTTTAGTGGTGAATATTCCATTTTGAAAATTTTGAAAAGGCGAAATTTTCTCGCAAGTCGATGACTGTTCGCTAAAAATTACACTTTAATTTTTTTAGGGGTCGGCTTCACCTACCCTTGAAAAATATCCCCTATATAATCCTAGATTATTCGCCAGGTAGAACACTTCTACTTCAAATTTTGTCAACAATATGATATATCCTGTATTGCAGACGCGCGACAAGGGGGTAAGTTATTGACGTGCGACAAGGAGGGTTTACAGATATTGACGCATAGTAGACGCACGACAAAGAGTTTGTTGACGCGTGACAATGGGGTTATTTGTTGACGCGCGACACTGATAGATAGTTGACGCGCGACAAGGAGGTACTGCAGATATTGACGCATAGTAGACGCATGACAAACAATTTGTTGACGCGCGTGACAATGCGGTTATTTGTTGACGCGTGACGACAATGATGGATAGTTGATGCGCGACAAGGAGGTACTACAGATATTGACGCATAGTAGACGCACGACAAACAATTTGTTGACGCACGACAATGCGGTTATTTGTTGACGCGACATCGATTTCGGATAGTTGACGCGCGTGCGACGAGGAAGGTATCTTGTAGATATTGACGCATATCAGACGCACGATAAAGAGTTTGTTGACCCGTGACACGGATTTTTTCAATGTGAAAGCAGAGGGCGGAGGCTACAGACGCGTGATGGGAGATTTGTTGTCGCGCGTCAAAAAAATGCATTGACGCGCATCAACAGACCTCAGTGATGCGCCTCTATAGCCTCCTTTTACACCACTTGAAAATCGGTGAAATTTTTCATACAACCCCAAAAAATTTGCCTTCTACTGCGAAACCGGTTCTGGGGATATTTGCAGGTATTTTTCGACCTTCGATTTCCAAGAGGTCTCTTAAAATGAACCTTGGCTTGGATTTTTGGATTTTACATGTCGATGATGGTGAGGTTTTGGGCGATCTCACGCCAAGAGTAATTTTGGGGTGATATCACACCAAGAGCGAGTTTTTGGCGATCTCATGCTAAGTGCAAGTTTTTGGGTGATATCACACGAAGAGAAGAGTGTTGGAGAGAGAGGTATAGATTTTCTCTCCTTGCATGACACTTCCCAAATAATAACCATTGCAGATGGTACATCCCCGATTTGTTCTGTTGTTCCTTTTGTTTTGATTTTCCCTATTATAATTGAAATGTAAGCGATAGTGAATTCTATAAATGGAGGAAAATTCCTGCACTCTTGGAGAACTTATCTAAAAATTGATGTAAAATGTGTTGAAATGAGAAATTGACTATCTTTTCCCCATGACATTAGCGCCCCGGGGGGACATAAGTGCCCATCGCTCTTTATGCATGTCGAGCACTAGTGTCTACTCGTGATTTGGGTCCAAGTATGATTATGGACTGATCTCGTGAATTTTTCATGTGTTGATTATGTATTATTCTTTGAATCTACGAGCTATTGTAGGGGTGATTTGTTTACCCAATAGATTACCCCCTCATTTGGGGTGCATGTGACAAATGTAGGAGAATGCGGTCCATAGGAGAGGAGATGATAATGATATGCATATCTAAAGTGATACCTGTAGGGGGTAAGGGATGTACATGGTAGAAACCAAGGCACATGCAAAAATGGGATAGTAAACAAGTGTTAGTTGTAACAATAAATAACATGCAAAGGAAGACAATGTAACAAGTGGGTTTCATACATGGCACATCGCTCACACTTTCACATGATAATCGGGTCGAAGAGGCCAAAATCATATAATGATCAAACAAGACATATGGCATATCCCACAAACAATATTAAACAATAACAAACAAAGAGTACTAGATAACCATGGTTGTATTAATCCTACGATGCAAATGCTACACATGAAGCACTAGTTATCATGTTAGAAATATAAATAGTATATCAAGGCATGTATATAGTAGTTTCAAAGTAAGCGACATTAACAAGAATAAGTAAATGATGTAACAATAGAACCTATGATGTGTAGAGTGTGAGAGTAGCAAAGGTAGATGCCCCCAGGAGCCTCGATGGGACTGGTAAAGAGTAGTGTCGGGTATCATGCATTATGTGTTTAAATATGTTGAAGTCTTGCATTCACCTCAAGATATCACTTGTGTATATAAAAATATAATGACATACTAAGAATTCAACTAGCATGGAAATCAAAGTGTAGCATGTAAATAGTAAAAGCTAACAAGAGTAAATACAACCAAGATGTGTAAATGTTGTGTGCACGTGAGGGTGTGTGGAAATATGCAAGATGTGAAGATGATAGGAGCAAAATTCCCCCAACGGAATGTGTGTGAGATGAGGTTCATTTAGGAATGCTCCCTCGACAGATCAACTATGGATTGTGGAACTAGAGTGTGTCATTGGGTAATGAATGTGCGTATACGATTTTGAGTAGATGTTATGAAACATATATCATGAAGCATCGGCGTGAAGTGTAGAAAAAATAAACTATGTGAGGTTCATGTAAGAAGTTTTCCCTCAACATTCAAGTGTGAACCGTAATGCTATAATACATCATCGGAAATGAATGTGTTACTTGAGAGTGGATGCTAGAAAAAGACATATCGTGAAGCACTAATCGTGAAGCGTAGATAATGTGAGGTTCATTTAAGAATGGGATCCTTAACACTCAAGTGTGAACCGTAACACTAGAGTGAATCATTTCATGGAAAATGACATGTAAACTATGTGTGCCAAAGGTGTAGGAGTGTTGAGAAAGATTAGACATGAAGCATGGAACATGAAGTGTAGTAGTAGACACTAGAGACAATTGATAGTGATGGAAGGGGGAGTATGATGCCCTCCAAGTGTGCGAGTGATGGAGATCTATGGCAGCATTTGAAATGTGTCATAAGAAAATATATGGTTGCCACAATGGTAGGTAGGAGCAAGGGTATGACCAATATCAAATTGTGGGTCTAACAGAGAAAATGTAAGTAGGTGACTGATCGTAGCTTGTTTCAGGTGAATTGGTTGTTTTTCTTTGGATGTTGGTTGCTTATTCTGGATTGGTAATGTTGTAGAGGACTTGATAATAGGACATGATGGGGCAAGTATTTTTAAAGGTGGTATGACATTGGGTTGGATAAGTGGCTTGTGATTGACTGGAGAAGGAACATTAGTAATTATGACATGATGCTCATTAGACATGTAGGAATTGGATTTGGGAGCCCAATGGGATTTAACAAGTGGAGATGAGCATGTAGTAGAATGTTGTGTAGCAAATGAAATAAAACCTTGATGCTTAAGGTGTCCAATTATTTGTTTTAGAGCATAACAATCATTGTCATGGTGTCCATTATTTTTGTGACAAGTGTAAAATGGGAGAAATTTGTATTTGGTAAGCCGATAAGGAGTTTAGAAATGAGTAGGTGGTAAGTTAATCAACTGGTGATTGAGGAGCTTAGGAATAATATCATGTTGCTTATCATTTTGATCAAACTTGAGAGGTGCTGGTAGTGGTAAGAATTATGCCTCACTTATATGAGCACATATAGTAGACATATGTTTAGGATGAGGTGTAGAAGAAGAATTATCATGGCCCTGAAAAGTATCCTTGAGATGTTGGATTTCACCTATAGGGGATGTAATTTTGGTTTCCATAACTTGAAATTTATCTTGAAATAAATGGTGTAAAGCTTGAATTGAATCGAAGATGGGCTGATTGGGTATGGTATCATGAAGGCTAGGGTCATTAGAGAGATGATAAAAAATGACACTTACTTATGGAGGTGGTGTATTGCGAGGGAGGTACATAGTGTCTAGGGATTTTGGAGAGCATATTTACAAGGTGGGTGAATTTTAAGTAAGTCATACGAGGAGATTTGAGGAATTTTAGGAGCCATGAAATAAGAACCAATATAATAGGAAAAATAATGATCCAAGTGTTTGATTACGAGTGGGGTTCACCAAATGATTAATTTAAATTAAATTAAATCTTATTTTCATAGTAACTACTATAACTAAGGATATAAAACTAGTAATATGCAATAAATGGACAAACAACAAGCATGCAATGATGTAAAACCCTAAGCGAGAGAGAGGGGATGACTTAGTTAATTTCGCATAATGTGGAGATGATCTGGGTAGGTGAATAGCTAAAACAAACTGGAAGCAACATCATCAAGGCTCATTGGAGGTTATGAGACCCATAAATGTGCAGGACATAAGTGCCTATGGGAGGACAGGAGCACCCAAGTGCTACTGACTAAATTTAGGTGCTAGTGTCCACTCGTCAGTACTCGAGGTTATGTCCTTTTCTATGCAAGAGGAGCTTCATTGTTGATCTTTGTTTGTCACTCTAGATTTGTCCCAATGTCATTGTTCACACCTGTAACTTACAAAATAGATACCTAGCTACACATACCCACAAACCACATCAAATCTAAAAATAAATATGCAAAATGGGGAGTCAGATTGACCTCGATAGTCACTCAAAGAGTGAACTTAGTACTGAGCATTGCACTACATTTCAAACTCCATGTAGTTTTGTGTGAATGTGTGTGTAATGATGCCCTAGGATGCCCTTGTGCAAGTTGCACAATGATAGTGGACTAGATCTATAATATAGAAAATGTATAGAATGAACTTCCCCTCATTGTGTATGCAAAGTGATGCAACCCTTGTCCCTTGTATGGATGTGCTAGATGGATGCTTTGTAATTATCTTTGTGCCTTTAGATGAAAGCTTAGGTGATAGTAGATAATGCTAGTTCTTGGCCCCTTATTTGAGAGCTATAACTCTGTGTGTGTGTGTGTGTGTGTGTGTGTGTGTGTGTGTGTGTGTGTGTGTGTGTGTGTGTGTGTGTGATTCCCTTGTTAGAATTTCATAATTGACAACTAGAAGGCCGACACAAAAGTGTAAAAGATGACCAATAAATAAAATAGGCCCAAAAAATGAGAAAAGGTTAGAGAGGGTCAAGAGCACCCAAAAGGGACAAGAGTGCTTGGGTGCTTCTTTCCTAAATGGGCGCTAGTGTTCGAGGCCATAAAAGATAAATCATTCAAATACTAACAGGGTTGTAGGGTGTGTAAGGTCAATAAAAGTATAACGACAAATAAAAAGGCCCAAAAGACATTGTCAATTACTAGTTTTCTTACTTAGGAATCATGTATATATTAGTATGCTCTAGGACCTAGAAATGTACCTAAGTGTATATATTTTATGTCTACATTTTACCCCTACTTTATGTTGTTGAGTGAATACTCAATAACATAAAGTAGATAGAAGATGTGTACCTTATGATCCTATAGAGAAGAGTGTAGCCGATAGTGTGCCGAGTGGACAAGTGAAGCATGAAGTGATCGCAATGTGAAACGTGGAGACTAGGAAATGGAAGTAGACCCTAGGGGTGAAGTGTATATGTATTAGCATGTCGTTGGAGCTTGAAGTGAGTTATTTCTTGTTGCGTATTAAGGAAAACCCTACTGAAAAGAAGAGTGAGAAAGTAGTCAAAGTTTTGTATATGAAAAATCATAGTAACATGTGTATAAGTATGTAAAGAGTGTGTAAAGGAAAGTGTGCACTTGATGTATGAGAGAGTAAAGGATAGAAAGTTTATCCTGTTTGCTTGGAGTTTCTGGTTTGAATGTTGATGGTGAGGTTTTTGGGTGATCTCATGCCAAGAGTGAGTTTTTGGACAATTTCATGCCAAGCGCGAGTTTTTGTGTGATATCATATTTATCATAAGCTACAACATATAGTTCAATTTTAAAAATGAGGGACTGCAGCACCACAACAACCCAAAGTCAACCAAAACACAACCAAACAATAGCGAGAAAGCAACAAGACTTCCAAAGGCATCAATTTAGTTCTGTTTCAATTTTAAAATCTAATAGAATCAACATATCTTTATTTTAATATACCATTGTAATGTATGTAACCAAAAAGATAAAATTAATATTATTATTAAAAATTAATAAGTATTATATGGATTTAAAAAATCCATTTATTACGATCATCAAATGATCATAGAATTCAATATTTTAACAATTTCTCACTCAAACAAATGTGGAAAAACAACTCTAATTTCATTGAGGTTTTCCCAAGTGGCAATTTATTTGTTGTATTGGTCCCATTGGACCTTACATTATGTTACTTCACACTTACACAAGCTAAGCATTTGCATGTCCAATATTCGATTGGGTCTACAATCACTTTCCCTTGGGGTTCCGAACCCGTGTATATATTTTCAATCTAACACATGAGTTAAATATCCTACATATTTATTAAGCAATGATATATGGAATAAATTATGTAACCAAGATAATGTTGGAGGTAAGGCCAACTTATAAGCCACTGGATTTATTTCTTCTAGGACTTCAAAAGGTCCAACATATCTGGGTGTTAACTTAGCTAATTTCCCAAATTTAATGGAACTCTTCTTTGGTTTAACTTGAAGAAAAACCTTGTCCCCAATAGATAATTTCCTTTCTATTCACTTCTTATCAACATAACTCTTCTGTATATCAATGGATCCCTTAAGCCTTTGCCTTATTAGCTTAAATTTCTCTTCCATTTCTACTAGCATGTTAGGTCCTACCACTTCTCTATCTTTGACACTATCCCACATGATCGGTGTCTTGCACATTCTACCATAAAGAGCCTCAAATGGTGTCATTTTCAAAGTAGAGTGATATGTATTATTATACGAAAATTATACCAAAGGAAGATAATCTTCCCACTTGTATTGTTGATCCATGTAATACATCCTAAGCATGTCCTCAAGGACCTAATTGACCCTCTCATTTTTTCCATCAGTCTCCGGGTGGTAAGAGGAACTGAAGTTCAAATTTGTTCCTAAGGTTACATAGAGTGTTTTCCAAAATCTAAACGTCATGTGGGGATATCTATATGAGATTATTCACTCTGGTATCCCATGTAATCTGAATATTTCATGCACAAATATCTTTATGAGAGTAGGTGATTCATCCTTCAAATTTCTAGGTATAAAGTGGGCTACCTTGGTCAACTTATCCACCACGACCAGAATCATATCATGTTTATTCTTGGACATAGGCAATCCCTGCAAAAATTCCATACTAATCACTTGCCACTTCCATAGTGGTATATCATACGAATATAACAATCCTACTAGATGCACATGTTCGACCTTGACTCGTTGGCATTTCAAAATTTTTTATACGAACTCTTTCACATCCCTTTTCTGACCATTCCATAAGTAATGAGTTTTCAAATTGGCATGCATCTTAGTCACTCTTGGATTTCTAGAATACGAGCATTATGAAACTCCTCAAGAAATGTCTCTCTCAAATTCCCTTCCTTAGGTACATATGTTTTCCCCAAATAATGAAGTAATCCATCCTCCTCAAAAGCATAACCATCATACATGTGATATAACAGGTTTTATTGTAGTGCCTCCTTGACTTGTAGATAATGTAGACACCTAAATTCCACTTTTGCAATCTTATTGCTAAAAGCACACAAATCACTCTCATTCTTACCATTTCCATTATAATTAGTGATTTATGCTAATTAACTAATGTTTCTTATCATTTTAGTCAATTAACAATGATTTGTTGATTTCCTATCCTCTTTCGCATTCAAGATGCCACTTTATGACAAATCGTAAGTCAAAATCCTCTTCCAATGGACAATTAGCGATTATTGGCTAATTAAGCCTATTTTACCCTTGTTTGGTCAAAATACCCTATTATTGGCTCAAAACCCTCTTACTGACCATTCAAAATCACCCCAGTTCCCTCCACAACATCTTAGCAAGCTTCAAAAGCTTATCCTAGCCTCCTAATTGACCCTAAGCGGTTGATTAAGGCTCCTCACATCTTAATCACTTATTAATTTACTAATTGTGATTAACAAAGATTAATCATGATTAGAAATTCTTAATCTACTTTTGCTTCTAGTCCCACATGCACCAAGATGCTAGTTTTCCTCAATGGAAAAAATATAAAAAGGACTAACCACACACCTTTAAACTTTACACCATGCTTTGAATTGCATATCATATAAGAAATATGATTAATAGCCAAGCTCAATCCTTGCCTCAAGTCTTCAATGGGGTTAGTAGATGGGTATCCAATATGATCTTGTAGTCATTACTGGGGACACCATCTCACCTTCCTTGGAGAAAAACTCCCAATTTGAGTCCTCCTAGATCTATTTAGGTCTATGTTAGTTAATTGAACATACTAGTAGGCATGTTTTAGCTAGGTTTTGAATTATATGCATGTTAGTTGTTTCAAGCATTCCATTAAGATTTTATCTTTGATGTAACTATTTTTAGATTCAATAAGAATTAACTCAATTAGATTATGTGGTGTTAGTCTTAGATTTTTTTGGAACTTTTAGTAGTCTTCAGATAAAACTGATTTGTAGGAAACTATTTGAGAACTTCTTCCTTGAAATTCGTCTATGAGTGATCAATGCAACTACATACCTACGACGGTTAAGAGAATCATCCAACCTATTCCTTTTCCCTTTGATTTAACCAATATCAAATTCATATTCTGCAAGGAATTCCAACCACCTTTGATGCTTATCATTTAGGTTTGATTGAGTAAATATATACTTCACCCCAAATGATCAGTCTTTAGATCAAAGGGTTTACCCAAGAGGAAATTCCTCCATACTTGCAATGCATGGACTATAGCAGCTAATTCTAAATCAAGTGGAGCATAATTTTGTTCACGTGGCTTGAGTTTGCAGATTCATAGGCAACTACTTTCCCATCTTGTATGAGTACTCCACCATAACCATCCCTAAATGCATCTGTCACTACCATGAAACTGCCATTGGGATTAGGAATCTAAAGAATTGGTGTTGTTGTTAACTTATCCTTGAGCACTTGGAAAGCTTTCTCACATTTCTTGGTCCACTCAAATTTCTTACTCTTCTTTTGCAGTGAGGTAATAGGGTTGGCAATCTTGGAGAATCTAAGTACATATTTCATGTAGTATAATGCCAATCCCATAAAGCTCCTTGCTTTGTGGACATTCTTCGATGTCGTCCATTCCATAATGGCTTTAATATTTGCTAGGTTAATTAATTTTCTCATCAGCTAAGATGATATGACCCAGATACTTGTACTTTTTTACAAAGAAAGTACATTTTGACAACTTCACATAAAGCTTGTGTTTTTGCAGCCTTTTCAAAACTAAGTTCAAATGATGATGATGTTCCTCCTCATTCCAATAATATATCAAGATATCGTCGAGGAAAACAAGAAAAAACTTATCAAGATAATCGTGGAACACATTGTTCATTAAATTCATGAAAGTGGCAGGTGCATTGGTCAACCCAAATGGTAAAACCGTGAACTCATAGTGTCCATACCAGGTTCTAAATGTTGTTTTATGAATATCTTCCTCCTTGATTCTAAGTTGATGATAACCTTCCCAAATATCTATCTTGGAGAATATAGTGGCCCCTCTCATTTGGTCAAAAAGGTCATCAATACAAGGCAATGGGTACTATTCTTGATTGTAGCCTTATTTAGTAACCTATAATCCACACACAATCTTAAAGTACCATCCTTCTTCATGAATATTATAGGTGCTCCCCAAGGAGAAACACTAGGATATATTAATCCCTTTTCCATTAATTCATGCAATGAGCTTTGAGATCCATTATCTTAGTAGTAGTCATCCTATAAGGTGCTTTAGAAATAGGTTTTGTGCAGGGTACTACGTTGATAGAAAAACAAATTCTCTTTTTTAGGTGACAGTCTAGTTCTAGTGTAGGTAATTCTTTATGAAAGACATCTTGATAGTCCCACAAAATGGATATTCCTCCATCATGGGCTCCTTTTCTTCTATCATGTCTGATATCTTTACAACATAAAGAATGCACCCCTTTCTCTTGGCCTTCTTGAGTTGCATAGTTGATATCTGTCTCAGACTAATTTCTCTCTTTATGCCTTGAATCATTGTAGAATGCCCATTATCATCCAAGCATTCTACTATCTTTGAAACAATCTACCTTAGCCTTATGTTGAGCTAACCAACTTACACCTAGGATAACATCATATGATCCTAAAGGTGCTACATATAAGTTTACTTCAGTAGTAAATTCTGGTAGCTTTAGCTTTGCCTCAAAGAGACATTGTTTTACCCTAAACTCAACCTTATTTCCATATTGTACAGTCCATGATTTTTCCATATATCTTACTCTCTAGGTAGTTTAGATAACAAGCTTTGTGAAACAAAATATTATGTAGCACCAATATCTATCAAAATAGTTACAAGAAAATCAAACAACATACCCAAAGCTTCCATTGGCATAGCCTGATGTTCTTCCTATGGTTATTCACCGCTACATGTATCCTTTGCTAGAAAGTCTCTCTCTAATCAAAAGAGTTCTTCATTGCTGGAAATTTCCCTAAGTTTTCCTTGGAAAATTATTGGCATAGTGGTCACCTCCACAAGTAAAACATCTACCAATTGGTCCTTTTCTTTCTATTTTCTTTTCCTTAAAATTAGAATTGCCATTTCTTTTATTGAAATTGTTGCCAGGTTTGTTTATCTTAAACCTTTTGGGAACTGGTTTTCCTTTCTTGTTATCCTTTTTCCACCAAGGCTTCTTGGTGTCTGAGGGGGTGTAGATGACAACTGATTTTTCTTCTTTTCTTCCTTGAAAGTTACTACCACTTGCATTTTTTACTCCTGCTTGATTGCTTTTTCAAACACTGTATCCATAGTGGTGGGTTCGTGAAACATCCACCTCTCTATCAATGGTGGGATTTAGTCCCAAAATAAACTTCCAAATTATGAACTTTTCATATTTTTAGTATTGGGGTACATATTTGAGAAGTCGGGTGAACTTCTCCCAATATTCAGTCACTGACATTTCTCCCTAACACAATGTAACCCTTGGAACTCTGTCATCTTTTGATCATAATATAGTTGTGGTAACCATCGTTGTGAAAAAAATTCCCTAAACTATTCCCAGGATATGATAGTGATATCTATGTCGAGAGCTCCATCTTTTTATTGTCCCACCATGATGAAGCTTCACCAGATAATTGATAAGCTCCCCACAATGCTTTTGTTTCCATGAGAAATCCCTTATCTCGAAGTACTTCTCCATCTCACTGAGCCAGACTCAACACCATCTCCAAGAGTGGTTCCATCAAACTTAGGAGGACTAATCCTCTTTATATCTCTTACATTTCTACCACCATCATCCTGCCTTCTTTTGGCTTCAGTGTTTCTTCTTCTTCTTCTTCATTCTCGAACCCTCTTGGTCCTCATCATCTTGCCTTTTTCCTCCTCGATTTCTTCCCAAACCTTTTTCTAAGGGTGATGATGTGGTCTCATTGTCTCATGGAGGGTAGCCAATATTTGATCTAATTTGTCTTGTTGGTCTCCAAAAGCATTATTGATCCCTAGATCAACATTTGTTCTTGTGCGAGCCATTATACATATTGGCATTTGGCAAAGCTATTAACATAGTGAAATTATTGGGTCCGAGTGTAAAGAACCTAGTTAAAGGTCACTTTGATACCAAAATGTAACATTCCCATACGTTAACAAGTACAAGCTTAAAAAAGTGGATTTTTTTTTTAATACAAAACATTCTACCATCTTAATTAACTTAGATTTTTTTCCACAATACATAATTAAATTATACGAGTGATACTATTAATTAACCAAACATCAAACATCATCCTTCATTACCATATTTCCAAGAGTTCAATAGTAGTTTGAACATTTAACTATCATTTAAAAATTTATACATTGTTTTCACAATATTCCATACATAATCGACCAATAATTAGTTCATAAGTCAATGATAAATATCATAGTTACATCATATTTTATATCTAAAGTATGAGACAACATGCCTATCTCTCAAGTACAACATTGTATAATTACAAACTTAGTACAAATATTAAAAGCAACGATAACTCGTTCTTTCCAAAAGTTCCTTTCAGAAGTTCATGTGTACATGTCTATCTCAAATGTGCAATCTATAGAAGGGTATCTTATGAGAGCATCATCATAGCGATACTCCCCTACTTGCATAACCTTTTTGGATCCCCACACACACTCTCACAAGCGAGAGGGCTCCGACCCTTCACGAGGAAGGCAGATTGAGATAATTAACTATCAACAAGGAATAGTAAATTGAGAACCATGTGTAATATACCCAAATTATAAAAATACAACCCATCATTAGATCACGGTAACCAATACCATCAAATGATTCTTGACTAGTACAAATAAGGATAAGTGAACTGACAATGCATACAACTAGATACATTACTTTGGCCAAAGTTTTCTAGCTATGCTAATGCAAGTTAATCATATAGTTTGCACAAAAAAATATGATTTGTCATCCTTCACAACACAACTATCTCATACACCACTTCATAAACAACAATCCTCATCTAGAAACATTCCATTAAAGCATTTACAATATGTTCTAATTTCATAATCATAAAGGAAAAACAACCATCTATTCATGTTTCAAATTCTTTTAAACATAGGAAAAATTTCCCACTATAAGCATATGTATGTATGCTTGTACGGTTTTCACAACATACTAACATGCATACATAAGCTTAAGGATTTCATTTATGGTTTAATGTTTAACAACATTCCTTAGCACATTTAACAATGCACAAAAACAATAAAAAACAATATGTTTTTCCCAAAATCCTTCATATGTTGGTTTATCTTTTTACTATCATTCACATTTCTTTAATGTGTTTTAATAAGGTGAGGACTTATGTTATCATGATTGTAACTTTGCTACGAGCATGATAACAAAAGTCTTACTTTAAGTAAATAACATCATAACATCATATTTTAACCTTATGCCCAAATCATCAAAATAATGATAATAATCAAGCACTATAATTTATTTACCAAAAGGTAAAGTTTAGTAGTAACTCAAGAAGTTATATTTTTAACAATAGTCATTTGGCATAACCTAATATTTCAACTAGTCACTTATCTTTCGTTGTTTTTAAAAAATAAAACTATTTCTCAACCCGTAATGGGTTTATTTCCATTCTTTACATATTTCAGTCACTGTTTATTCTTAATTGCAAGTTCGAGAATGAGTTTGAGTTCCCACTAAAACAATTAGTTTTACGTTGTCCCAAAAATAGGTATGCAACCAACTAAAAAAGTTTATTCATTTAATTTAAATATGCAATTATCCTTTTCCATATTAGGAATACAATGACCCAAATACATTCATTAATGTCATCTAAATAATGCTAAAAGTGCAGACCCATAACAATATTGATTTAATTAAAAATAATATTCGTCATATAAGTTATGCCGATTGTAAAGAGGGTCATATTGACCTCTTGTAAATAACACATATATTTATATATATTTTACCGAATGCACAAATCTAAAACTCTTGTAAATAGTCAACTTCAAAATCTTCAAAGCATTTTATCCACTAGAGTCAAGTTTGGAGATTGCACCTTTTATCATATTGTATCTAACATACATGATGCGGACCCAAACTAGGGACAAATCTTTAGTAGCTGATGTGAACACATTTTTTCTCATGAGGATGTGAGATTCAAGGGAGCTCATCTCGGACATAAGTGGGAGCACCTCATCCAAGTGAATATTTTATCTTTCAATCTCCTCCCTTGCTTTCTTCACTTCCGAAAAAGTGGTGAGAATATATTTGATTAGAGAGAGGACCTCTAGAAACAATGTCTTTCCTTTCTCGATGATCTTCTTGATCCATCTCTCATTAGCCTTCCCTACCTCATATACCTTTGTGCTTTCTTGATCACATCAGGGTCAAAGCTACTAATTGGAGGAATGTCTTCCACATGGAATGAAGGTGTTGAATCGGGCTCTAGGAAAGGTTGGATGTAAGCACTTGAGAGTTTTTACATGTTCCTCCAATTTCTCAATTATTCATTTGTATTCTTCATTTTGTGCAAGGATTTGAGTTGAAGAATCCTTGAACAAGTGAGCATCACCTTCATGTGTAGCTTGACCCAAAGATACCTTCATCATTACATAATCATCAGGTGTCACTTTTCCCATGGGATTATTTACCTTTGGATGTGCCACCTCCACATATTGAGCTCCAGATGCCTCGGTGTAGAAACAAGAAGTTGCTTGTGCTTTCTTTCCCTTCTTGGTCCTCATGTATTTTGAGATGGCCTCAAAGCTAGGTGTCACTGCTTGTTGCATTGTCCTTAATTATTCTCCAAGTAATTTACCCATGGAAAAGGTTCATTGGGTGTGGAAATGAAACTAGACATCTCAGGTGTTTGGTAAGGGACCAAAACATGACTGAGATGGGTTGATTTAAGTGCCTCAACAGAACTCATGGATCTGTTTGATGGATGGTTGGGGATCGAGAAGGATCAATCTCACCTGGTTCAAGTTATTCCAGAAGATGTTCTTCAACCTTAGACCTCTTGTAGACCTTCATATAATGATATAATTCAACATCATCACCATCCACCCTCTTTCTCTTTCTCAAATGAGATGAACCTACATCTTCATCAACCATGGTTCTTTTCTTTGATGTCACATGTTTCTTGAGCATTTATGAAATTAGGGAAAGAGAAGATGATTGCACCACTCCAAACTCAGGATCAAAATAAAGGGATGAAGGTGTGTGTGAAATTTGAACTTGATTTGGATACTTACTATTTTTAATAAGTCACACCCCACCCCAATTTCTATTTTTAGCAACTTTCCCAATTTTACAATTTTGCAATCTATTGAGTTTCGGACTTGGAGAATTACACGGAGGTTTCAAAATTATTGTTTCTTTATCTTAAAAACTTATTATTTTGAGTATGGATCTGGTGAAAAATTTCTAAAAATATAAGTGTGCCTTTCGAGTGTCTGTTTGATCTGAAATTTCTTTTTTTAGATAAGGTTTTACAATGTGGTTTCATGCTCCAATTTTCAGGAGTTTTCAATCATTGGAACTCGTGGGATCTAAAAGGCAACATTTTTGCTGGAATATTTAAGAATATGCTGTAAAAATTAAGGGAATCAATGGAAAATGGTTTAAATCATCTTCAAGGCGTTTAGGAATGCAAGCTATAGACCAAGTTTCAAGGAAAACAAAGCAAGGATCAAGGAGATATGAGCAAAAGTGTGGTTTTAGCAATGGAGTTTCTTAAAAATTTGGAAACATAACAACATACCAGCAGAAATGGAGGGAATTAAAATATGAAAAATGATTCAAAAATGGATAAGTATGATTATTATACTCACCCTCCTAGCTAACTCACCCTTCTTAACTCGGGTCGATGAGTGAGAGCATGGGTTAAAAGTTACTAAATGGGTCTTATATGTCCCCATGTCCCTTAAAATATTTAGTAAGGGAAAAGGGGAAATTAGGGGTGTCAAAGTTTCCATGGGTGGAGGAATCATGAAGAGGGGGTCAAAAATGCAAGTTGGAGAGTTGGAAACACAAACCTAGCACCCCATGTTGTGACTTTAAGTGACGAAATTTCTCCTCTCCATGTGGTGGCCATACTTACTAAATGGGTCTCAGACCCCCTCATGTCCCTTACCACATTTATTAAGAGACAAATGGACAACATGTTTTGAAAAAAATTCCATGGGGTAGCCTCATCATGAGAAAGGGGGCCATATTTGAGAGTGAGGTGAAAACATGCTCCTAACACTCCATGTTATGCTTTAAGTGATGCAAGACTTTATCTCCACGTGGAGAAATTTTTGTGTCTCCCATGCCCCTTTGGAGCGGGTAAAAAGGGACATTAGGCCCTCATAAGTGCGCCTAGGGTCTGATCTTCATGAGGAAGGGGCCAAGTTAAGTTGTGAGTGGATAACACCTTTCTAACACTTCAAGTGAGGTTTTAAGTGACACAAATTCAAAACATGCATCCCCACCATAGTGTTACATTATTATGTCCCCCATATCCCATTTTACTTTTTTAAATTTAAAAATGGACATCATGGTTATTCAAGTGCGAAAATACCACTTTTAGAAGCTTTCCTTCACCGTTGCACTACTAAAAATAGTAAGTCAGAATGTCTTCTTGCCTCGAGAGCTTACCTAGGTGTTCCATAGGAATTTATTATATGATTTTGAGTGGAAAAAACCAAAGTAATCCATTTACAATATTTTTAGGACCTGGTTTTGTCTCCTTTTTGAATTCAACCCCTTTTCAAAATTGTCCATGAGTAGTCCTGGAAGGTCAAAATGCAACGGAGAGAAATCTAAAATTTTGTCTAGCTCAAACCATGGAATATGTAGAGGATTAATTTTTATTTACTTTAGTCTTAGAATAAAATCACAAATCTTCTTGTATCTCTCATAATATTCAGTTGAGTCATCACCAAGATTGGAGATCTTCATCTACACTTCTAGGAGAAAAAAATATGAAAGTATGCTCCTTAGAATCTCTTAAAACATTTTGCAATGTGAAGTAGTAATTATTATATTTTTAAAGAGTAATAGATCACTTCTCAAATCATCTCGAGGATCCCAATACATCCAAAACAAGTCAAATAGCTTTTTCATTGCTTTCATTTCCTTATACCATGCTACAACTAGCCCGATGTTACATAACTTATTCCTAAACTTGATTTTTCTTGCAGAAATTTCCTAAACTACCTCATATGATTGCATATCTCTTCCAAACACTTATCGGGTGCTTTATATTTTCCCGTAATCCCGAAGGGTGCTCACTAAGTGCAAAAAGGCCAAAAATAGCCCTTTTGGAGCCTCTGGAGCACTTGTCTTCTCTTGGATCTAGATATCTTCATGAATCAACTTGAATAACATCCCTTGCACATGAAACACACTTGAAAATCACATTAGCACATTCCTCCTGGCCATTATGAGGGTAACACAAGATCGAGTTGGCTGGAGGACATGTTTACATTGATGAGAGAAGGATTTTCAAATGTGGCTTAGGTTGTCATGATAATTTTTTTGAAATTTTCATGCTACACATTTTACATGACAACATATGTGGTTGTCTTGAAATACTCAAGGAAAAACAAGTGGATGAATAAGGAAACATGGGCTAGGTGGGTCCTCATGTTGCTTTATATCACGCCCTTGTGGAATAGTTGGAACTATTTAATGAATTCCCTATGTATGTGTAATGCATGTAATCATGAATATTAATGTTGAAACACCATGCTATCAAGTTCGGAGAGAATAAGGAAAATTATAGCACGAAAGGTGCTCATACAAGCTATGGGAAATGTCAATATAATTATTAGACATGTTCTTCTTGACAAGGATCTAGTAGATTAGACTAGAATTGACAACCTCAAGTATAAAGTATCAATAAAACTATAAATGAATATGGGATGGTGTAAATAAAACCTTAGAGAAAATACCATACTAGCTATATCTCTTATAGTTTACTTAGTTGAAGATTATTCCACTTTATCAACACATCACCAATGTTATTGGAAACAAAAACTTAGTGATATCTATACCTACATTTAATGTCATCAACGAAAGTTCACACACAGAAACAAACTTATGATGGAGGAGTTGATGATTCTACATGTAGCAGATTCTACATTGAAAGAGGGTATGAAGATGGATTTAGAAGTTTACCATCATTTGAAGGTTGTAATCAATAAGAAATACAACTAATATGTAATTAATGTCGAAATGAAGATGACTTTGCTCCAAATATTTAAGAGAACAAATAAGGTGCATATGAACCATTTGACAAAATTTCACAATGATAATTTTATCTCATAGAGTGTCACAATTCAGGGATATGCACATCATGCTTATGTTAAAAAGATATGGTTATAACCAGGCTATGAACTACAATTTAAAGCCTTCACAACAAAATATAAACATAGAACAAGATGGATGACATTGAGATCATTTTCAAGGTTCACAAAGTGACAAGAGAGCTTGAAGCATGATAAACTTGAATTAAGGTACGGAAGATTTAGCCGAGCAAACGACATATTGAAGCATTTTCCCGAGCTCAATGGGTGAAGGTGTGAGTTCAATAGTGATCATGAGCTGGATAATATGAACTTGAGTTGAGTCATTCAAGAAAATTAATTCTTTTAAAATTAATTTATATAAAATGTAAAAATGTAGAAAGCGTAAAAAGGGTGTTTCACATGCTCTCTCAAACAAAATGGCCTCTCAGAGTGGGATGATTATATTTTATTCTCATAGAAATATAATGAAAATGATTTAAAAATATTCCTTAAAATGTAATTAGGACTACAAATCAGATCATATAACCTTCATTACTCTCACCATTTAGGGATGATAAGTGATGATTATCAATACTTCAAGTCCATGAATCAAAATTATGGAGTCACAATAAGTATGGAGGCTTAGACATCACATGTCTAGAAGATGGTATGGTACAAGTTTATCATATACAATGACATAAAATATTGGGAACAAATTAAATTAATCAAATTGATTTAAATAGTTCTAAAGATTAAATAATAAATTCATTTCTCAAATTTATTAATTACTATAATTGCATAAATCATGATGTAAAATCAAGTTGGAGTAACTTGATGTTAGGTCATAGAGTTGGGTTAAGTTAGAAAGTAGTTATTCAACTATTCCTAGGGACAAGTGACTATAAAAGGTTTGTAAACATATGTAAATGAGAGATATATCCTTCTCTTTTTCTCTAAATTTTGGGAAATTCCACTATGCAGTTATTGTGTACACATTTCTCCTAATTCTATGAATAAAATAATGCAAGTAAGTGGATGAGAGCCATTTGTGGTGTTTTGTTCTATAATTATGAAATCATGCGGTGGATGAGAGCCATTTGTGGTGTTTTGTTCTATAATTATGAAATCATGCTTTAAATTTCATAATTGGATGGTGTCATCAATACCCCATTATCCTATATTGTGTGTGAAATTATGATGTTATAGGATTTTTATTGCATATATTTGTAAGTGGATTTTGTGTCATTTCCATACCATTCAAGAGTGATGAATACTATGTGCTTATGGGTGATTCTTGTTCTTTATTATTCATATTCTAATCTTCATAAATGATATGGTTCTAACCTTTTATTTACTTTGAGACATCTAAGCAGTTCTCTATATCAATTATGATATGTGTTTCTCTCATCCTCATTTATTCTCTTATTTCTCCTTTATTTCTCTTTCCCATTTTGCTCCCTTTTGATTTTAGGTTAAAAGCACAAAAATATAAAAAAATCCCATCATACAAGGGAAATGCCACTCTCAAACACATACAAATATCACCTTGTCAATAGGTGATTTCCTAACTCATCTGTAGATTTTATGTTGCTTCCTTTAGGTGATTCATTGAAACAACTAAGATTACACACAACAACATAAAAAAAGCGCAACAACATTACAACATTTTACATCTATATTTGGAAATGTTTTTGAATAAATTATTTCTCTATGTGGGAACATTCTCTTCCCTCACAAGATTCAATAATAGCCTCTTCATCATGAGAAATTCTCCATGTTCTATATCTTTTGTGCTACTTTTCAACACATGAATCTCTACATCTCGTATGCTAAGCAACATGATTGCTAACATCATTTCTTCTCGCCACTATTTTTGCATCTTGTGGACACTCAAATGCAATATGTGTAGTCTCTATACAACATAAATAGGTTCCAATAAATCCTCTTCCTATAGAAAAATATCTACCACCACCTCTCATCACATAACTCTACTCATGCAAGGTATTTATCTCTCCCTCATACCCATGATTTTGTGCATCATTACACAAAATTCCACCTCTTCTGGGGAATTTTCCCTTTCCTCATAGGTTGTTCTATTTTTTTCAAGAGAACGTATCTTCTTACTTCAATAAAAATTGATGGGTTTCCTCCATATATCTCAACCTAATCACACTAAGTTCATCTCGAATATAAATGTGTAGTACATTAACATATATTGAGATTTTTCTTGCGTCATACTCCACACATCTAGCTCTAATGTTGAGCTGATATAACTCCTCAATGTATTTCTTCACACTCAGTTCCTTTAGAGACAAACTCTACAACTACTTGAATAAATGGGACCATTAATCTAAAGGCATGAAATTAGCCTTCCAATTTATCACTATTCGATTCCATTTCTTAAGTTTGTCTTTTCCTCTCTAAAATCTCTCAACCCGCACATGATCTCACTACAAGGATGCATGTCATTTCAACATGGCACTCATAAAATATCACCTTCTTTTTCCCTTCCACACCTTCATACTTGAAGTACTTATCAATTTTTTTCATCCATTTGATAAGATATTCCAGATCTAATTTCCCAAAATAACACAAACATTCTACTCATGGTTTACTTCCAATCCTCATCATTACATGAAAGAATAGATCCTCTTACTCATCTTCATGCTTTATTGTAGCTTATTTATTTGTAGGTGTTATCACTTCACATTCATGTTCACTTTCTTATTCATCAATGACAACTCCTCTACATTATGTGGTTTACATAGCCTCTACATTATGTGGTTTACATAGCCTCTACATTGCATGGTTTCTTATAATCACATTAACCAGTTTCGTAAGTCTTAGAACTCTCTTCATTTTATGTGCCATATTTTCCTTCCAATCTCTCAACAATAAAATTTTACGACATCACATCTTCTACTCAACAAAAAAACTATTGGATATGTTTGTAACTACTTTCGACACACCCCTATTATGGAAAACAACAAATCTATAAATAATTCACATCCTAGATTGATGTCTATGCTAATAAATTTAGTAGGACTTACAAATCCTTTCTATGATACTAAAAGTATGAATTTGTGGTTAGGGATCCTAGTGAAGGGATTGATTACACCACAAAGACACTTGTTAGAGTTATACCCCAATGAAGAAAGATCTTATGAATAATAAATTGAAATAAAACAAAAACATTTTCTATTAACGAAATGAAATATTATATACTCAAGCAAAAATACTAAACACACCAATTACAATCTTGTAACAAGAATATGAAAGAGTTCTTCTAAGAATTCCAATCCTATATATATCCTAAGGTTTCATACTTTGTGAAGCCTTGATATGAAGGTAAACATTAAGAATCATAAGTTCCCAAGATATCCCAAAACTTACTCCTTACAAAAGATTAGGTCGAGAGCTTTGCGGTGGTACCTTGAACGTTAAAAACAGGACATCGTATGCTCCAGATACTGATCCAGGCAAGAACATGCATTCACAGAAAAAGCTAGAGCATAGGTGACACAGTGACTAAGCACATTGCAAAATGGAAAATGGGTCATTGTGACATTGAAAAGTGGCACAAAGTAAAATGAATGGTTGTGTTTTTACCACCGGTCTTTGATGGTCGAAAAAGGTTTTTCAATAGTGGGGTCCACTCTTGTTTTAGAGGGGGACCCGACTGTTGTAGCATTCCAAGTAGCTCATCGAGCTAAGATTGAGTTGAGCTCATGATCGAGTTGCAAAGTGAGTTCATGGAAAACAAGTTGAGAACGGAGCTTGTGGCGAGCTAAGGAGTGATCTCATGATGAGTCAACAACCTGACAAGTCACATGGTGAGAAAAATAGGATAAACATGGTTAAAGCCACGAGGATAAATGATGGGCTCGAGCTATATTAAGCCCTTACCAATCAACTACCCATTGTATGTGGGATTAAATCCCAACAAACCCCGCCAACAAAATGATAGCTCAACAACCAGGAAACGTGGTAGTGACAATAGTGGAGCTCGAGACACGTGGGAAGTGTGAACGCATGTGAGTTTGCAGTGGCAAACTCAGTGAGCTAGACAGATAGTTGGATGGCGGAAGCAATGATAGTAGCCCACTTGGATACTAAGAGGGAAGTTAGATGTGACGCGGAAATAGACATCTGGGAAGAGGAGCTTGTGGAAATGATGTGGCATGAGGAGAATTCACGTGGGTCGATGGTTATAAAACGACGGGGGCAAAATTTAGTAAGCGATTCAAACCTCTGACCTTCCGCATGCAACAAATGCATCTGACCAACTTGGCCATTTGATTTAGCATGCCATGGGATATGCCAATAAGGCATTTAAACACAAAACTCAGACCAAACCTAGTTTATATAAAGGGACCGAGGCCCATTCACAAGCACATAAAAAGCTTATCTCTAAAGCTTAGTGCAATGAGTGAGGGAGAATTTTGTGAAGCCTTAAGAAGATTATTAAGGCATTAAAAAAATTAGTAAAGACATTGTATGAGTTATTATTGTGACTAATTATTTTTTTTTGTAAAAGGATATTTACGCATTAGTTATTGTGCACGTGAGCCGTGAGCAGCTCGGGAGTGGAGTAGAGAGGAAGTTTTTAAGTATTGGAGAAAAATTATGGGAGCTCGAGATTCTACTATTTTTGTTGGGAATTTTTAAGAACCGGATATTGTAACAAGCTCGGTTAGAGGAGTTAGTAGCATTTGGAGGCCGTGAAGGAGAATGATGTTGAAGGAGAGTCATATTGAGGTTATGTAATGTGAGGGAAAGTCTACATGAGGGTGATTTTGACAACTAATACTATCTAACTTAGCTCTATGTAGAGGTTGGAGGCCATGCAACATATGGAAAGTCTACGAAAGTGTAAAGTTGGGACGCCGTGTCGTAACATTGAGAAAGATTTTCAAGACCAATCTGGGTTCTTTTGAACCGATTGATACTTGAGTTGATGGCGACCGAATATTCATCATAGAATTTTAATTTTATTTGTTCTTACGATCAAAACTTTGGATTAGTTCATCAATTAACAAACCTAGAGACGTAGGTAATTGCCAAACTCCATTATCAAATTCTATTTAGTGTTATTCTTTATTGCATTGCATTTTATTTGAGTTGATTTTACTTTCGGGGTTTTAAAATCAACATTAAAATTAAATTTCCTATAAGGATCCGTTGATTTAAAAATCAAAGTGAAAAAATTGACCAGTTTATGGATCAAGTTTGGTATCAGAGTTGGTTGATTGACAATTGATTGCTCTAGATTTTGCAGTTGGTTCAATTGTGATTAAACAGCACACAAGTGCAATATGGGAAATTTATCAAAATAGGAGAAGCTAAAAGAGTTCGAGGCATACAACCACTAGATCTAGGATGAGAACACTTTCTTGAGATCTAAGTTTCACTCCTTAGAAGAGGAGGTCAAATGTTTGAAAGATGATTTGTAAACCAACGATGAGCTCTTGGCACAACGCAAACAATAGTTGCAGACTAGTGAACAAAATAAGGAGTCACCTTCTATAGATGCAAAGACCATGAAAAAATTTGCATTGTAAATTCACACCGCAACACTTCCATCTTGTTAGTTTCAGATGTTATTTTTGGTGATTTTGAGAAACACACCAAAGGTATTGGCTCAAAACTGTTGTTTAAAATGGGTTTTGACAGAGGTGTCCTTGGTAAGAATGGCCAATGCATTAATAACCCAATACAAGTCAAGGATCATCCTCCTTATATAGGTCTGGGTTACACTTTAGTGAGCGAATGGAAATTGGAGAGAGTTCCAAATCATTAAAGGAAAACAAGCTTCCAACGAACAAAGTGATTACACCACCGACACAAAAGAATTATTCCATGCGAGAGGAACAAGTCATCACATCCAGATGACAAAAGGTGTACACGAACAATAAGAAGAGGTAATGAAATTCCACCTCCTCATTCTTACACTCAACATAGCACTAGAAGGAATTGTGTACATTCCAAAACTTTTGATCCTCTCTTTTAGTATGAAAACTATGGCTATGATATACATAAAATGTGGCATGATTTTCCTTGCAATTTTTGTGGGTTAAGTAACCATTCTGTTGCCATTGTTGGAAGAGAAGGTCATTGTTGAAGAATTTGATGCCTTTCGTTAGAAACAAGGTAGGTGCTAAAGACCAATCTCATCGTTTAGAGGTGAGAAATGGAAAATGTGATTCCTTGTCCAAGAAGGAAGACAAGAGGAACTATTGCACTCATTGTCATATGAGTGGACACAAGGTTGAGAAATGCTAGAAACTTCATCCAAAAATCCATATGAGAAATGGTAAGGAAAATTTAGTTTACAAAGAAGTTAATTCACCAGTTGAGAATGAGACAACCTTGGATCTATCCACAAATTTCCCACAAATGAGTCCATTTTATTTTGATATGGACAATGAAAAATCATTTTTTTGGATAGATTTGTATAACATTACTTGATGATTGATGATAACATGCTATAATTCAGAGATTTTGGTTATGGGATTCCTGAAGTGAAATTTAACCCATGTTTTAGCTTTGAATTTTGGAGTACCAGATGAGAAGTCTCTCGACAGGTTTATCATGCTTGGTTTTTCTCACATTTTAAGTAACTCATTATGAAGTAATAACTATGTATGTAGATGAAATAGTTGTTATGAAATTGTATTCGTTAATATGATGTAGTTAAGACATGTACATAGGCAACATCATGTTTTCATATTAGGAAATTCAATGATGGGGAATGCAACACCGATGTTGAAAAATTCATTGTGGCGGATCACCGAATCAATCGAGCGGGTCTCCTTGTTATGGAGATGTATTTTTCAAACTGATCATTTTGTGTGATGTTGTGATTGCAGTGAGTTGTGAATTTTTGACAGAAAAGAATGGCATAAATTTTCCATTTTGGACTAGTATTTTTAGAGGTCGTAGAGTCCACTCCAGATATCTCCATGGGGAAATACAAAGTAATAATTTAAGTATCGGGAAAATTAAAGTTGTAGCTTTTGGTGGAACAAAATCCTCCTTAGTGGGGAGGTGTGATCTCAAGGTAAACATTGGGCATCAAAAGTTCCCATTATCTCCCATAAGTAGTTCCTTACGGAAGAGCAAGCCGAGAGCTTTCTCGGTGGTACCTTTGAACATTGAAAACAAACATTGTATGCTCTAGATACAGTCCATGCAAGAACATGAGTTCATAGGAAGAAGCCAGAGCACATGTAACGCAGTTGGATCGGGCACGTTATAAAATGGAAAATGGGTCATTGTGACGTTGATAAGTGGCACATAGAAAAATAAACAATCGTGTTTTTAACACTGGTCTTCGATAGTTGACAAAAAGGTTTTTCAACACCGGGGTCACTCTTGTTGCGGAGGGGGACCCGACCATCGTAGAATTCCAAGTAGCTCATCAAGATAAGATCGAGTTAAGCTCATGATCAAGATACTGAGAGAGTTCATCGCAAGAAAGTTGAGGAGCTATCTCATGGTGATCTAAGGAGTGAGATTGTGACGAGTCAACAACCCACAAGCCACATGGAAAGTAAAACTGGATAAGCATGGCTGAATCCATGAGGATAAATGGTGGGATCGGGCTTTATTAACCCTTAGCAATCAACTTCCCGCCGCATGTGGGATTAAATCCTAGCGAACCCGCCAAAAAATGGCTGCCTAGCAGTCGGGTATCATGGCAACGACAACAGTGGATCTCGGGACACGTGGCGAGCACGAATGCAGGCGAGTTGACAGCAACAGAATTGACGAGTTGGATGGGCAACTGGACTACAGAAGTGATGATAGTGGCCCACGTGGAGACTAAGCGGGTAGTCAGACATGACGTGGAAACAAATAAATGGGAAGAGGAAATCGTGGTGATGATGTGGAAGGAGGAGCAGTCACGTGGGCGTGCGATTATAAAACAATGCGGGTAAAATTTTGTAAGCGGTTCGAACCGCTGACCTCTTGTACACAAAAATGCATCTGACTAACTCAGCCTACCGAGTTGGCATACCATGGGATACGCCAATAAGGCATTTAAACACAAAACTCAGGCTGACCCTAGTGCATATAAAGGGGTCAAGGCCCATTCACAAGCACATCAAATCTTATTTATAAAGCTCAGTGCGAAGAGTGAGGGAAAGTTTTGTGAAGCCTTAAGAAGATTATTAAGGCATTTAAGACCTTATTAAAGGCATTGTATGAGTTATTATTTTAACACATTATTTTTTGTAAAAGGATATTTATGCCTTATTTCTCATGTCATGACCCAGAGCTCAAGAGTGGAGTAGAGAGGAAGTTTTTAAGCAATGGAGAAACATTACATGAGCTCGAGATTCTACTATTTTTGTTGGGCATGGTTTAGACCTAGATATTGTAGCAAGCTCTGTTGGAGGAGTTAGCAATATTTGGAGGCAATGAAGGAGAATTATGTTGCTGAGCTTGACGACGACACCAAATCTGACTTTGCTCTGTGTAGATAATAAAGGTCGTGCAGTAGAGGGGAAGTCTACAGGAGGCTGATTTCAACAATTGACACTATCTGAATCAGCTCTACGTAGAGGCTGAAGGTTGTGCAACAGAGGGGAAGTCTATAGGAAGTATAAATATGGTAAGGTATGCCAGAACACTGAGCAAGCTTTCTAAGACAAGTTTGGGTTTTATTGGACCGATTGTCACTGAGTTCATGGTGAAATGAAATATTCATTATAGAATTGTTAGTTTCTTTGTACTTACGATCGTAAATTTATAATGAATCGGTTCACCAATTAACAAACCCGGAGACGTAGGCAATTTCGAACTTTGTTATCAACTTCTATGCAGGTTATTCTTTCTTGCATTGCATTTTATTTGAGTTGATTTTATTTTTGGGGTTAAAATCGACATTAAAATTGAATTGCCTATAAGGATTCCGTTGGTTTAAAAATCGAGTGAAAAAATTGACTAGTTTACTGGATCAAGCCTCTACACAATCACAATTACTTTACACTTACATGGACATTCAATCTATTCCTTAACTTGGAATTTAATCTCTCTTCCATATATAAGATGCTTTACAAGTTTGCGACTCCCTTATACTTATAGAAATCATAGATCTTATGTGGGAGAGCAATACACCTTTAGATAGTAAAGGTTCCCCACAAAATATTTCTAAAGTTTCCTATGATGGCCGTTGATCAATTTGAGAGTCTCCCCTCCATTGGAGTGAGCTCAAACAAATCATTTTGTTGGTCCTTGGCTGAAATAGATGGATCAAGAACAACACGTATTAATTTTTAATTATGTTAATGTCAAAAAGTGAAATGTCAAATAGAGAATGCGGTATTTTGTGATATTGGTATCATCACAACTTTGGTTAAGCATGCACAAAAATAGACAAGATTATGCAATATGAATAGTGTTATATGGATTTGAACATGATTTTGTGGATTTCATACTAGTATTACTTGGCTTTGTATAGTGTTACAATCTGTTTTCGGTGTTACATGGCTTGAATCAGCTTATGTGGCATTTATAGTGTTACACAATTTAAGTAATCTTACACACTATCCATAGTGTTACATGGTTTGAGTAAGATAGTGTGACATCTACAATGGTTTGCAACAACTTGAGTAAGGTGGCATGAATTGAGTAAACTTCTATGGCATTGGATATACTTCTAAAGATTCCATAAAATGACTCGGGAAATGGGTTTTTATGTGGCTTACTTAGGAGTTACGCAACATTTCACAAATATTTATTGTTAGGTTGTGGATCCTGTTTTCATGTGAGATGTGTTGTAAATTGTACACTAAAAGTATTGTACACTCTTCATGTATTCTCATCGGATTTTTTTTGGAGTAACCAAAAATGTGGTCTTTTCATGTATTAATTATATGGGTGGTATTTAACCCATAGGTTTATGGGTTGGTTTCTTGCCCATGGTATTGGTGCCCATGGTATTGTAAAACTACTTAGACAATTACCTATTGATGTGCTTATAAATAGTTGGACATATAATAGGGAGAGATATGGGTGTGTGAATTCAAGTGTGAATTTGAGAGAGTTTGTTGAGCATAGCTCCAAACAAGATTTGTGCATTGTAATTGTGAGAAGACTAATATGAGAGTGGATTATACTCTTGTTGGCTCGTAATAAAATCTAGGCAAGTGTTTCTTGGTGGATGTATCCCACATTGGGTGAACCACATTAAATCCTGTCTTCTTGTTGTGTATTTTTTTGTTTATGTATTTTTTGTTCATAGTTATTATTGCTGCGATTTTGTGGGATTGATCCACATATATTTTTGTTTATCCCTAACATTTATTTACTAACTCTAAGTATTTTTAGGCGATATATGATTACTTATGAACCCAAATTCTCCTACATCATCATCATACTACCAAATTTTATCCTAGGTACTACGGTTCTATATAACACCTTCATACACGATCTAAGTGTCTTAATTCACCCTTAATTCTCTTTCCTCTCCCTCACCTTAAATTGGAATAGTTACATATGATATCATGGACCATGGTTAATGAGGTATAATAGACATCCCTTTCCATTTGATGTTATCGACCATGATGTTAGGTCATGTTTCCCTACTTATATGCATTATTGTTTTCATTTCTTATAGATACTATCAATAATATGTTTTTCCATCACTCACGAATATTCCACTAAAGATTAATATTTTTAGGGTTAAAGGAGATTATAAGTGAAGGCCATTGTTTAAGCAAGTGAAGTTAATAGGATCATAAATAATAAGAGTTAATTCATCAAGGTCTAACTTCGTCTTTAGAGTCCCCAACTTTTGTCTACTTATGTCTTCTTCATATCCATCTTATGATCCACTTATAACATCTTCTCACAAGGTGCTACAAACTAAGGAGGGGGATTAGTGCATTAAAAGTGTCCTAAACATAAAATCTTTCTTTTATGTTGATATCATAGATTATTATGATGTATCATGTATTAGACTATGATAATGTAACATATGTTTGTCTACTTGCATTATTATTCTTTTTATAATGAATGCTTTCTCCTAAATGACATCACACCATTTATTTTAGGATTAAATATTTATTAATACCATATATATTACTTATAACCCTAAGAATTATAGTGAACCCCATATACCATATCCTTGGTATAAGATTTGGAACTTTGATATTAATTTTATATTACTCTCTACTAGATCTATTTACAACCATCATATATTCACATTATGTATCTTACTTGTGTGTTAACTCTATTATGGTATTATACTTATATCCTAATTTATATAGAGAGGGTCACTATATTGACTATATTCTCTTAGTTCTATTATGGTATTAAATTGATATCATAATTTATAAAGAGATGATTATAATATTGACCACATTATCTTATAGACATTCTTTTGAACCCGATGCGAATATAAAACACAATCTTTTGGCTGAGTATTATTCACATTTTTCATTCTACTTGTAATGTAAAAAGTAGGGTTAGTTTAATTCATGATTGATTACTTTGTGTGAATATGAAGCATGAATCATAAATACAATAGATATGTAGTACCCAAATATTTCTATGATTAAATATGGAAAATACACAAGCTTGGGTGAGCAAATAAAGTAAATACAAGTTAGGATTAGAAGAGAATGAACCTAATGTGAATATCAAACACAACCTTTTGGTGAGTATTATTCACATTTTCCATTCTCAGTAAAAACTAGGGCTAGTTTAATTCATGATTGATTATTTTGTGCAAATATGAAGTAGGAATCATAAATACAATAAATATGTAGTACCCAAATATTTTCATGATTAAATATGGAAAATACACAAGCTTGGGTGAGCTAATAAAGTAAGTACACATCGTGGTTAAAAGAGAATGCACAATTTTATTGGTTGAGATGGGGTGATAATTATCTAAGAGTGTGTAGGAAGGGTGTGCAGATTTTCATGGAACTTGCCCGAAAATCTCGACATTTGAATTTGAGAGAGAGAGAGAGAGAGAGAGAGAGAGAGAGAGAGAGAGAGAGAGAGAGAGAGAGAGAGAGAGAGAGAGATCATTGCTTCTAAACAAAGACACATGGTTGACTTTTTCCTATATGGACAAATTTGTCTTATGTAGGGATTGGTTAGATCTCACCTCTAGCATAATCTTTGTACTTGTTACGGGATCTTGATTTTGTGTTTAACTTGCAACGATCATGTTTGTATAGTATATTAGGGTCCCTTCTTCTTATTATTTTCTTGATAACCTAAAAGGGGTTAGTTCGACTAGGTTGAGTTGTCCCTTCTAAACCTATGTAACAATACTCCAAAGATTCATCAAACCCTTGTAGTTCTCCATTAGATGAAAGTGTGTAAGATATGTCATACACACACACATCTACACACACACACACACACACGACTAGTCATTTTTGAAATTTAATCAAAATGTCAAATCTAGTCCTAAAAATGTGGGGCTTGTTTTGAGGATCTTTGTACCACTTCACTTTATTTTAATCAAATCCTAAGTCACTCATTGTGATGTAATATCTATTTCAAATGTGTAAAGAGGTCTCAAATACAATTGTTACAGAAGGCGTTCCAAATGGGAGTGATCCCGATCGAATCTACACATAATAGAAAATCAATGGTGAAAATTACGTTTAAAATGACGTTCATGTACGAATTTATCCACAATGTCCATGTACCTAGACGTGTAATTTAATAAGTACCCCTACCTCGTTGGATGAAGTATTGTTATTCACGGGTGGCAAACAAGCTCATGCGACCTACGAAATTGTCTAGGAGTGGAAGTTTTTAGGCACTGGCATGCACTATTTGGCACAGGAGTGTTTAATGCCACGCATCTCGAAATCACGCAAAATCTATTCTACCCTAGTAAAATTTGTTAACACTAGGGAGAGGACCCTATAACCGAGCAGTACCAAAACATGTACATCTCTTTTCACCATAGGTTGTTGACAAAAGCACCAATAGTTGTTCACTTTTGGGTTAATTACACTTTTTAAGAGTTAATGAGAATGAGACACATAGGGCGCTCGGTCATTGCTCCCTCTTTCAAATGCTTTATATTGATTTTCTTCATATTAAATCAATTCAAAAACTACTTTTCCCTCCTAATTAACACGCGAAACGAAAATGTCAATATGGCACGATCAAATGCTACACGATGATATAATTTTTTTACGCTACCGACATACTCCGCATATATTTGCGTGCCCCTAAAGTTAGGTGCACGGTTATAGGGTCCTCTCCCGATGTGATTTTTTTGGGACAATGTAAGCGATCTTACAAGAAAACAAAACCCTCGCCCATTGTAGAATTCATCGCATACACATGGTTTGAAAGAAGGTTTGAATTGGGTTGCAGGTATAGAGAGGGTTTTTATTTTATCAACTTTTGTTTTTGACAACTATTTCTGGTCAAGTGCGGTTAAAAATGTAGTTGTAGTAGAGGCAGATGCTTTTAAGGAAACAAATATTGTACGTCAAACCTTGAATTCTAGGGGGCGTAATGATTTATCGGAAACCTGAGAATTGGTAAGTATCCACTGCTAATGCTAAACATAATAATTCAAGTTATTGATGGAGCAAAAGTATTAAACAAGCTATGCCAGCTCAGAATGTAACCATTTTATACATGTCACAGGTGCATCAAACATCAACTGATGCAACAGAGTCTCTTCTTGTCACTACCTTGAATCAGGGTCGTGATGTAATATTTGATGGCACAATGTCCTGGGAACCATTTTTGCTACAGATAATTGCCATGGCTTGACATGTCCAATGCAGACAATATCGGAGGGGCCTGAGGCATCAAGGAGGGGATAATGATTCTGTACAAGAAAAAAATTGGGAACCAGTTAAGGATATTGATCCTCAGGAAGGGACTAAAATGATACAAAAATTTGAGGAAAACCATGAAGAAATCTTGTGTAAAGAAACCTCACACATGAATTCGGTTAGGAAGTCACCTGCAAATGCAAGGAAACCATGCAGAATAGAGCTTGTTGGAGTCATCTGTGATGCACATCTTGTAGTAGTTCGCGGAGTGAGGTAGATACTTGACTTTTAATTATCTTAGCTGAATGTTTAGATGTGATGCCTACACGATGCTTTTTACGTCTCAAATTAGTATATATTATGGTCTCTCACGAGAGCAATAATGACAAAACGAGTTGTGAGGGTTTAGCAGTGGTCTTAGTGGTTTTGCGGGGCTACACCAGATGCAAAGTTACAGACCTGACACCATAGAAATCTATGTGTTATAATTAGTTGGGTGGATTTTTTTTTTATAACTTGTATGGTGGGAAGAATTTTATTTTGTCTTTGGTTGTAGATATCTCTGTTGCTGGGAAGGATTAGTTTTTCCTGTTTTTGATTGTAGATACCTCCGTTGTTGTGCACATGTTCCTGTTGCTGCGATGTGGGCATTGAATCTCTGCATGCAGGTCTCCGTTATTTTGGTGGGATTTTATTTATGTATTAAAATAATGCAATCAGATTATCACAGTAAAGGAGAGAACTGATGTTGTCCCTTCTGTTCTTATTTAACAGGAAAAGGTAAATGTTATTATGTTGCATTTGGTGTCGGCTCCTCATAACATGCATGCCCGTCATTTCTACAGAAAAAATAACATTTATTAATTTAGGCAGTCGTATTTTTAGTAAATTTTAATTTTGGCTTAAATAGAATGATTTCTATAAATTATTACACTGTAAATAATATGGAGAGATCTCTGTCAGAATTAATTGCTGAGAATAATCTCGAGCCCCTGTAAAGATTTCAAATTTGTTTTATCCGGCTCCCCACCAACTGCACTAACATGTGCATTAAATTTTTTGGCTGTTGTTTCAATCTCCCGCAATCAATATTAACTAGCAATCGCACGTGAGGTGTGCGATGTTAACGCCGAAAGTGAATTACGGGTGAAAAGAGAAAGAAAGTGAAACATACAACAAAGTAATGTAATATTTCTAATTGGAGAATGAGAAACAAAATAAAGTAGTTGAAACATGAGTAGTGGAAAAGATTTGGATTGGAAAAAAGTGGTGAAGCTTGAAAGGGAAGGGCCGATGGGGATTAAGAGGGGAGTGTTAAGGCTAGGGAGCGAGGACATGATTCCTCTTGTATGTGTGACTGTAGAAGAGGTGTTAAGGACATTTTGGCATAATTGATGAATGAAAAAGGTGGTGAAATCCGAAGGGCGGATAAGGAGGGAACTCTTGATATAGTTGTGAACGTAAGCCCATGTCTTTCGTGCACCCCCAATGTCAATAGTGGCTCTCTACAAAGTAAGCCCTTGATATTTATGGATTGAAAATTCCCAAGCCATTTTAAGTGGTCATTGCCTTCGGTCACCTATGGAAATTCAGTTTCTTAATCGATAACCAACCTTTCTCGTAAACAACATTATGAAATGCATAATGCAGTGCACCCAATCCTTTTACTACATATTCATGTTCTTACTTGTAGCTTATATTCTTTAAAGGAGGGTTGTGAGAAGAGTAAGTATCTATTAAGCTATTCCCAGTTCCAGGCTCATATGCATAGCTTTCTGTATCATAATTTTTAAACGGTTTCTTCCCTTTTTTTCTTTTTAGATTTTCTTGATTGTTATCTGATGCTCCCCAATTGTTGTTGCATTTTGTTTTTACCCTTATCCAATGGTAACCCACCATCATAGAATTGCCAAAAGACTTCATTTTTTCTCTTCAATTCCACTTTGTGGATTTCCTTTCTCTGCTTGCATGCAACCTGAATCAAATGAAGCTAATGACATTGTCATAAAAATGTACGTGGAACAAAGGCCAACACTGAGAATGGGAAAAATTAAGGGGCATGATTGATAAGGAAGAGGTGTATTAGACGCAGATAAAATCTTTTATAGTAATTGTTCACTTGTGAATGCAAATTTTACACGTTTAAATAGTCATATCTCATAAAAATCTACAACACTTGGAGAAAGTGGGCCTTGTCATGTAAACATCTATATTGATTGTGTTTGATCGTGAACGAAGAGTTAATTTTTTAAACTCCGAGTCATTTCCTTCCACAAAATTTATCAAGGACTGATCCAAATTAAATCTAAATCTATGCTAGTTTTTTACAAGGCTTGTTTATTGCGGCCTTCTTATATCTTGTTTGACACCCAACATGCCTCTCTTGTTGTTCTGATGACTTGAATATACATCATTATGGCACATCACAACATGGTGCAAAAATTGTTGCAAAGACCCCCACATTGTTCACCACCCAAAACTAGTGCCAGTTGTCTAAATCTTCTTAAACAATGTATTGCTTTGTTGATGAACAATTTGCTTGGTGTGGACTAAATTTTGAACAACTCTGATTTATTCATGATCGATGTCCTCATCTTCCACTTCTTCTCATCTGAACGTCTCTCTTACATGCGTCACAGGCCCCCCCGCCCCAACCCACTTGTGAATCACCTTCAATGTAAAATGGGAAAACTCCAAAAGGTTCAAAGTCTGAGACCCGGTCGAGACCGAGCTAGAAAGCCTTCCTGTTAAACTTTGTAGCCCCTCTTTTAGAGGAAAGTTTAGGTAATTATAGGAACATTCGTAACAATGTTATGTCTTCTAATAAGACCTTGGCTCATCTCTTAATAATTTGACTTTGACTGTCCTTTTCTACTTCAATTATCCACCTCTCTCGATCTATGAGAGGTGGATTTTATTGCATTTTCACGATCCGTATGGATTATAAAAATGTGTTAATGTTTCTCCCCATCTTAGGTTTCTCTCTACATATTAGTGTAATGAGTAGGGCTCCCTCGATCTAAAGTCGTAAAGGTGTACTCTTACAATGACCCTCGATGTAATTTTTTTGAATTGTGTGACATGTAATTTGGTAGATATGAATATGAAGACATGAATAAAATGTTACCACAAAGATGGTGAAATAAAATGCCAAGTGCATGTCTATGGTTTCAAGTCCATCTATCATAAGACATTTTCTTTGGTACATAAAATGAAGACTTGAAGTGAAAGTTGGAATTTCCAAGTTCTATATATAAATCAAGCGTAATAAAAACATGAAAACAATATCGTTAACAAAATTATTCAATATACAATATACAAAACATTATATATGTTATTATATATAATATATACATAATATATATTGAATATATATATATATATAAATGTAGAATGTATTAGTAAAAAATGGTGTGTGTATATATAATGAATAAATAAATAATTAAAAAATATTACAAAACATGATGTAATAAAATTTTAGGGTTTTGTTTTTCCATGTATTTAACAACAAAAAAAAGTTGAGTGGGAAAAATAGACCCATGTCTAACAAACCCACCAATCGGGTTAAGCGCTCTTTAAAACCTAGAGTAGAACATGGAGACCGACACATCCTAAATGACCTTTCACACCTATCATTTTCCTTGCATAATAATACAAGCACTTTATTTGAGATCTAGAGGTGTTAACCATGCTAAAACTTGAGTTAACGTTGTAAATTTAGCATTCGTTATGGGGAACTATGTTAAACAAAGCTCTTGAAAATCGTTGTCTGACATACCTTTCTTTCACCGCCAGGTGTAAGGCTCAACAACCTCAAACGTAGATGGGTGGGATCAATCTATCGATGATGTGACCTGCCACGTGGATGACTGGGATAACTACTTTTCTGCACGGACGTCATAGGGGAGCATGCTTCTAGCAGAGTAAATGCCTTCGGTGTAACAAGTCTCTTGAAACTGTATACTTTCCTACAATTGTATGAGTATAGCTTTTTAATGTGAATTCGTAAGCAAAGAGGCTATTCCAAATATTGATTTTTCAAATTTAGATGTATAAACAATAGTAACAAAATATGAACTTGGACTTATTGAGTTTATTTATTTATTTCATATTTTCTGGCATAACATAAACCGGTGTGTAAAATAAAAGTCTCATAATCCATTCTAAATAAAAATCTCTAAACATAATCTTTTACAAATTTGCAGTCGTAAACATTTGAAAACTTCATATTCTTCAAGATTGTAAAACTATATTTTTGTTGCTCGCATTTGTAATTTTTTTTTGCATCGTGCTTGATTTTTTTCTCGAGAATACATCTTCATGGTTCACACACCAATATTTTCCAATTTATGAGGAGGTCCATATTTCATCGCAACGACATCAAAATCATAAGTCAATTGAAATCCTTGTGAATGGGGAACAACATTACGAAACTTGGATTTAGGTACAAAGAGCATGTCGACATCAAGTGGAGTTGTTCCCTAACCATTTCCGCAGTGATTGGTTTGGCTGCCCGCAATGAAAAACATTAACAAATAATTGAAACTTTTAACATTAATTGCAAGAGGGTGTATTGAGGTTCACACCATTTATAAGGGGGATTTGTGTTTCTAGTCTTCCTTCCTCCAAGTGGAAAATAAAAACATGTATGCATTTTATCAAATAAGAAATGAAGTAAATTCCACGAAAAATAATACATTTAATCTTTCTTGTCAAAAGAGTCTTTGTAAGAAATCTAAAAGATATAATAACCTGAAGTGAATAACAACTCAATAACCTTTAATTTGTTTAAAACCTCTCAACAAGATACATTTGTTCAAATTTCCCCATATACAACACCCCAACATGTATAATAATAAATTATAAAATGTGTATTAACATGTTTCTCAAATGGAGAAAAGTAAACTTTTTTTCTTTTTATTAGTTTTCACTCTAAGTAAATCAAGGAAATGTATATGAAAGGATCGTTCAACATGGATGAAGTACTATTCGGTATGTAGTCCTAGAATTACCTAAAGTCTCCACACTAAATGATCATACAAGGTTGTTGAGAACTCTGAGCCATGATAACAGGCCTTATAGCTAGTTCACAAGAGGTTTCAATTTGAAGTGGATAACAAATGTTGTCATCAAGTACACATCTCACCAATTGAATCTTGGTGGATGTTATAACTACCTCTTTTTATTATAGAACCATGCCTTTTAACAACTACAAAAATTGATTAATATTTGTAAGATAAATGGAAAGAAAACCTCCTAGTGGTTTCTTTCTTATAAGAGGGCCTTATACGTCACATTGAATGCTTCCCTAAAATAGTTGATTTTTAGCCAAAAAAAAAGTATTAAACCTTCCAAAGAAGATAATTTTAAAATATTTTGTTAGATTTTAGTAAATTTAGTAGGATATATGAGGAATTTATGCGGGTTGTAAATAAAAACGCATTAAACTCTTTTTAATTTATAATTTTATGACATTGTGTTGTGTCATACATCTAACATAAATATGAATAAATACCAAAATAAGAACTTAAAATGTTATCACAAATCTGATTCAAAAACATACTTAAAACTTAAGGACTGTAGTATATTAATATGTTTAGTTTACATTTTAGAAAACCATGTTTTCACGCAAACTATAGCCCTTAGCCAAAAAAAAAGACCAAAACCTAGAATCAAAAACGTCGAACTTGGTCTTGCTATGGTGGATAGCTTCCTGTTGATTCTTATTCATTAATTATGGCGCCAAATTCATCAAATTCCCTTGTTTTTTCTCTAGATGATATGAAATCCTACAAGGAAAAAAATTAGCCAAAACATTGGACAAGGCGGCGTTGGGTTTGTTTTCAAGGGTAAATTACCATAGGAAAAGAAAATAGCGATCAAAGTTCTACTTATTCTAAAAACAGGGAATTGCACAGTTCTCAAACAAGGTACTGCTAACTCACCATTCTGGGTTTCACTTTTGAAAAGATTTATAAGCTGCACTAAAAAGGGAAAAAATTATACTTCATGTGATGAATAGCCAATATTTTTAGCATTCATTCTTTGCGTTATTCAAATAATTTTTGGTATATGGATATTGTAGACTTATAAAAATAACATCTCTCATATTAGCCAAACAATGTAAATGGTCTTACAAATGTTACGATTTTGATTATTTTTAAGGAATGTAAATGGTTTTGCGAGTGTAAATGGCCATACAAATGAAATAGTATAAGAAATGTTCTACCATATGAATGCAATATGATGTTGTTTGTCATTTTATCAACAAGAATGGTCTTGTCGTAAAGTCACAAATTAACATGATTAAATTTGAAACTAAAATGCGCAGAAATATTTAAGTCGTTTTATCAGTTTTATGCCATACACCACAGTCTTGACACCCAACACGCAGCCAATGAGCCAGTCATGAAATTTTCACTTATCTCCTTTTAACCTTCACATGACAAACTGCCACAAAATTTATTTGTAAGAGCTCCTCCAAAGATGGATGCTTCAAAAACTTCTCATACACTATTGTCAAATAAGTGAAAACATTCTTTTATAGAGGAAAATATTGAATTCTTTCATCTAAAATACAATGCCAAGATACATCCAAAATGTTACCACTTTCTAAATCTTAATTAGTAATCCCCTTGATGACAAGGAATCGCATCATATTATATTACAGTCGAATACATTATTGTTGTATGAACAAAGACTCATTTTAGCCACCCTGCAGTGCATCTTCCTTGTCAATCAAAATGTTAATAGAGCAAATCAAACAGCTCAAAAAATCACATGAATGTACAATTATCTTGTAACTCGGCATGTCCACTACTATCTCTTAAATTAAACATAAAGGCTGTAATTTCATTTAATAACTCCTGCACAAAATGTTTATGAATAACTGACCCACCAACCTATCAGGAACAAGGGACTCAAACCATAAACATATATCTCAAGTCTTCTTTGTAGGGTGTGATCGACGAACACCAACTTCGTCTTCCCCAAATGCTGAGGCAATAATGTAAATAACCATTGTCATGTTATAAAATATTATGGTGGCAATGACAATAAATAGCATCTTCAGTGCTATTGGAAGGCCAACAGGAAATATTCAAGAGAGTTATCAGGAAATTGTGGCAAATTTTACCTGTAAAGCTAAAATATAGTCTTCCACAGTCTGAGTCAAGTAAACCGAGAAAGCTGGACATCGCACTTTTATGCCAAAAACTGCAGTCTTGACACCCAAAACGTAGCCAGGATCAGAAAACAGATGCTTTCAAACAATAATAGCCAAAAATCCGATGCAAAGACAAAAACAAAGTTCCTTACCAAGAGACACATTATAAAATTTGGGCTTCAACAAAACCATGCAGTCCTATCCATCGAGAGAGAAGCGGCGACCATACTCTCTACATCCTATCCACCTTACAACAAAAACCATGCAATATCTAGGCTAGAAATCTCAAAATGTACAATGTCCGCATAGAAAGTGCCCATCTTTAAGTCCAGACACATCAACTAACTTGAAAGGTCTTCCGTACAAATCACGTATCAAGTTTTCTTTTCCTGTCATGCTCATCCCATACCTGTCCTTTCACTATTTGACCGATCGTAATGAGGTGGTGGATATAGTGGCTCAGATTCTCAAGCGTCCATTGAAGGGCCATATGCCCACACACAATATCCAAAATAAACAATAATTTTGCAGCTGCCTGCTGTCCACATATATCCCCACACGTGAATGCTCCAAAACGTTCGTGCATCGTCAACCAATATATCATGATCGTTGATTGCTCTGTCATTTGTCAGAAGGGGCCGGGTTTTCTAACATAGAACACGCCTTTCGGCGTAATTATATGGGCCGTTGAAATCTTTTAGCCCTCGTCACTCTATGGGAAAAGGCTCCCCCTCTCTGACATTGACGGTGATAGCAATGGCTGCGATCAATTCGTCGACGATGTACGGAAGCTTTCCAGCCTTACACTTGGCACTTGGCAGCAACAGTTCAGTTTAGCAGGTTTGTCTACGTGGGTGCAAAGAAACTGACAGGTCTGAAATGCCGACTGTTCAGCTAGATATGACAGACAATGACAGTTTTGCAGCGACGTCCTTCCTTCTTGGCAGGATTGCTGACACAGTTGCTTGAAAACTACAACTCGGCCATCCCTCTTTTAGCGGTCGGTGGTGTGCAGTGTGTGTGGGGTCGTGGGAAAACTAGGTACCACCAATACATACACTCCTCTGTAACCCTACATTCTACAGGACGCTTGCAACGGGAAAGGTATGAATTTTTGCATGATGATTTTAACCATAGGGTTAGGTGTTCTGCTACTTGCTGTTTTTCTTCTCTGGAAGTCCTCTTCAGGCCTCAATCTTCCCCCTGGCAGCTTCGTCTGGCCACTTCTCGGAGAATCCGTGGAGTATCTCGCCTCTCAAAGGAATAACGCAACACGCGATTTCATGGAGAAGAGAATTAAAAAATACGGAGGAGACATTTTTAAAACCCACTTTCTGGGAGCCCCTATGGTCGTCTTCTACAACCCTGCAGGCAACCACTTTCTCTTCTCCAATGAAAACAAACTCGTCCAGATCTCTTGGCCTACTTCTCTTGCCAAGCTATTTGGAAATTCCTTGCTTACGAAAGTTGGGGATGAAGCGAAAGATGTGAGGAAGACGCTGCTTACCTTCTTAAAGCCGGAAGCGCTGCAAAACTTCGTGGGCAGAACCGACTCCATTATCCATGACCACCTCACCCGTTACTGGGTTGGGAACGAACAAGTAAAGACCTTTCCTCTTGTAAAGCGTTGATTGTTTACTGTAGCTTGCGCGCTTTTTCTCAGCCTTGGCGAAGGACCATAACAAGCTGAGTTGTATGATCATTTTATGGACATGTTGAATGGAATGCTACAGATTCCTGTGGATTTGCCGGGAACTCTGTACCGCAAAGCCAGAATCGGTAGCAATCAGATACGGCGAATACTGCAACGTGTTATTGACGAGAGGAGAGAGGACCTGGCAAGCAGTTTGGCTTCTTCGGATCAGGATCTGCTATCCTACCTGCTCTGCAACGTAGATGGACGGGAGAATCCATTGAGTGACAGTGACATTAAGGACAACATTTTGCAGCTTCTAATGGCCGGCCACGACACCAACGCTGTTACTGTAACACTCCTGTTGAGGAATCTGGCTCTCAATCCACACTGTTACCGCCAAGTCCTCCAAGGTATAATAATAAGCCCTCGATAATGTGTTTACGTTTCTTATCTTATGTCTGAATTTGGAATTGGTTGTAGAGCAACTGAATATAACCAGCGAGAAGGGGGAAAAGCTGCTACAATGGGATGATATTCAAAGGATGAAGTATACATGGAACGCCGCACAAGAGACTATGAGACTCAATCCTCCTGCAGGAGGAACATGGCGGAAGGCCATTGCTGACATCTCCTATGGTGGTTTCACTATCCCAAAAGGGTGGAAGGTATGGTCCTTTAGTTTTTAGGGATCTGTTGCACTTACTTTGGTATAGCTCTGATATAATCTTACTGTGACGCAGCTTCAATGGACAACGAACTCGACACATAATAATGCAAAGTACTTTCCTGATCCAGAGAAATTCCATCCAGCAAGGTTTGAGGGGAACGGACCCGCCCCCTACACATTCGTGGCATTTGGAGGAGGGCCTCGAATGTGTCCCGGCAATGAATTCACGCGGATGGTGACTTTGGTTTTCCTCCACAACATTGTAAAAATGTTCGAATGGGATTTGGTAGATGTGAATGAGAAGGTGATTGTTGATCCCTTTCCTACTCCGTCTTTGTCTTTGGCAGAACCGTGAGGGACATCCACAAGCTTCCCTATCTGCAGGCGGTGGAAGAGACTTGTCTTGGCAGTTTCAAGCAAAGCAGTTCGGAGGACGGATGGAATTTGGCGTGCCTTCTGTAGAAAAGGTTTGGTCCTTGTTTATTGTGAATGTTTGGCAATGTGCTTACATTGTTTTTGGTGGATTATGTGCCGACATTTTTCGATAACTTTAGTGCCAATGTTGTGGCTGATGGCAACACAGTCTATCTTGGCCTGTGGGATACAGTAGGTATGAATCTGGGATGACATATTTTTATATTAGATGGCTCTTGGTTGATTTATTAAGAGTTATAACTGCGATTCCATGGTATGTGCTTTTCATGGGTTAAATTTTTCAGAGATCATTTTATTGTGCTCCATTTTTTCTTCTTTCACTTTCAAGGAATGGGAAACAGTTGTAGAGCTTTAAGTTTGTATGGCTGCCTATTGAACTTTTATGGTATAGGTCATGTGGATTACAATAGACTGAAACCTCTGAGCTGTAGGGGAGCAAATGCATTTCTTCTAGCATTTTCTCTCATGAAAATATCTCGAAAAAGGTTTGCCTTTTGTCAGTACTACAATTTTATAATCTTTATCTTTATTGATAACTTCCTACTAAAAGCTTGCTTTCTGCTTCCGTGAAAATGTCGGTGTTCCTCAAAATGGATAAAGACTTAACTTGGGTGAAGCCTTGACTCTGCAGGGGCTTCCTGAGCTGAGGCATTTTGCCCCTGACGTCTGCCCATTGTACTGCTCATATTCTGGATATCATGTAATCGCTTCGATCTTTACCTTGTATGAATATGGATAGTGTTCACTTGTTTAAAGACACAAGTTTCATTGCCTTATTAACATGCAAGACGATTTACTTTGGGGAGCAACGTGGTTGCAAAGAGCCTCGGAAAATTCATCTTATGTGAATTATATTCAAGCAAATGGACATACTTTGGGTGCTGAGGATAACGTCATTATATTCATCTGGGACGACAAGCATGCCGGAACTGGTGACATTTCTCGTAACTAAGCGCCCTCTCTCTGGGTCAATATGTACTTTAGCTAATCTGTATCGTTTTCTTCTTCACAGGCATTTATGGTTAGAAATGTTCATTCCCTTGAGGATTACAAGGGACATGCGGACAATTTTATGAAAAGGTTTTAGAATATTTAATAAAAACTCCTACCATAGTTATCACACCTACGAGTTTACACCAGTTTGTGTATTCAAGTAATGTTTGTTCAATGCATGCATGTATGGATAACACCTTTAAGCAGTTTGTGAATCGTGTATTTCATAGTTTGTGTCCTCTTTGTTAATGTCATGAGTCTCCATTAAAGTTCAACAGTCTTTAGGATACTCAAATGTATTAATGTCAAAAAAGTCTTTTTCTTATTATTAGTGTTGGTCTAGAAAGTAATTAAAATATTGTTTTTCTTCTCCAAAATTTAATTACAGTTGTCTCTTTCACGCCACCTTGTTTAAGTTTGGGCAATGCATTACTTTTTGAGTTAAAAGGATTCATAAATTTGGGACTTCTTATGCATCACCATGCACAACAATGAATTTGGATTCTGGAGAAGCCCAAATTTAAAAAATGTTATACTAGCCATAATATTGAACTTTATGAATGGGGCCTCTCTGAGCAAGTGGTAGACACTACAACAAACAGGGTCTTTTTACCACAATTATTCTACAAAATTTCAACAATTTAAGAGAATTGTAGAATATTTGTGGTATCTCTATAATAATTTCAAAATTTGTTTTTTATGTTTTGTAAAAGTTCCACAATTTTTATATACCTCTAAAAACTTGTAGAAAACCTCCATTTCTAAACATCTATTATGGAATATCCACTTTTTATTAAGTTTTCAAATATATAATTTAAATAATATCTACAACATTTATATTGTTCTTGGAATAAATTAAAATAAATTATCAATTAGAATAATAATATGTAGGGATGCCACATTAAATAGTGTTGAATGTTATATATAAAAATCGTGGAAATGCCACATAACTCTGATATTTAGACTTTCAGTATGTTTTATGTGGGTAAATTAAAGAATACACAAAAATACATTTATTCTTCTTAAAAATTCATGATCACCTAGTGTTATAGAATTGCTCTTCAGAGGGGCAACGAGATTAGCTTAAATTAAAAAAAAAAAAAAAAAACAAACAAACAAACTCAAACATTTGTAAAAATAATATAAATTATGTAGGTATGGGCAAATAGTTGAAAACCTGGTGAAAATGTAGGAAATGGAATTTTCTCACAAGGCACGAGTTCATGACTTTAAAACAATTGATCCATACAATAACTCACTTAAAGTAAATGGTAATCCTCACTTCCACCCTCCTTCGTCTTCTTCTCTAAGTTATTCTAGCTTTGAACTACTTGATATTCGTTTCAGGTAGAGGTCCTGTAAATGTAAGCTTTCACAGTGTGTCTCTTGTCAAACAAATTAGGACTTTGGAGTATGAGACGCAGGCCTAACGACCCATGAATTTGTGACAGTTATATCCATTTTTCCTTGGGTTCTTCCTTATTTTGCAGAAGAAAAATAGTAACGGAAAGCGGTAAAATCCAAGGAATGAAACCAAGTGTAAAATGAATGAAGTGGGGCATGAATTTATAAAATATACAGGTTGCTTGAGAATAAGTGTGGCCATGTATGCAACTCGCTCCAATTGAGGGTGTGGAAGACTGATGATAAGGAACGTAATGCTAGCCGTGGAAGTTTTGATAAGTACATGTAATCATAGCTGTGGGTATTGCAATTTGCTTCTTTTGGAATGAAAAATCACCAAAAATAATATTATAATTGAAGCCACAAATCATTAATGAATTGCAGGTATTACAAATCGGAGATGACTTTTGGTCCTTGCTGCGAATTTTTAAAGATCTTGACACTGCCGAAATCCATCAGCCATGGCACTTATTGGAGCCTTCAGTCCTAGACTCTCATCTGCCATTTTTTGCCCTCCTGCTGTGAGCTTCAAGTTAAGGCACTTGGGTGTCATGGAAGGTTCGTTGAAAGGCCATGCCCCACCGGTCAAATGGTGCAGTTCACCGGAATAGTCATTGCCAGTTATAAATTTACAGTATTTGCGTTTAGATTGCTTAATCTTTTATGAAGTTTATTTTGATTATTTTATAATGATTTTATGAAAAATATTTTTTTATAGATTTTATGAATTCTAAAATAATTTTACGTTTTTATTTGGAGATCTTATTACAATAAGTGTAGATAAATACATAGCTACGTCATCGCGAAACATAGTGTTATGGTAGGTTTTTATGCCGAAAGGCGTGTTCTTTGGTAGAGAGCCCCCTGTCGTCTGACACAGGACAGATAAACGAGAGGCTATGATCATTTGGTTGACGATGCACATATATGGATCAGCCTTACACGTGTCGGGCACTGAAATGAATGTCAGAACCACTGAAGTGAATGTCAAAAGGGATTAAAAGTCAGGACTATGGTAACGTATTCTCGTTTGATTTCTATCTCTAAACCATATGCAAAGGAGGGAAAAATAGGGTGCCTGTCGGCAATGGTGGACATGTCCAGTGGCCCGTCCTCCATCGTCATCTTAAACAAGTGACTGTGCTCATCCCTGCTCAGCCATTAGAAATGACCCAAAAAAACATTTCTTCTCCGGGGCTTCAATCAATGTTTTAGTTTATAGGGAATGCGATTTTTGGATAGGTTCTTTCAGTTGTCTCTCTCTATAGCTGTTGCTCCTTGCCTGTGTGATTTTTTGAAGGCTGAGATTGTGTGTGGTTTTGTGCGTAATATCACTCGTGGACATATTGTCTCTTAGGAATCTGCCAGCTATAAAGGTATGTTTATTTTGAATAATGTCTCTACAAATGCGAGTCTGGTTCTCACTCGGATGAGGACTAAGCGAGTTTTTAGGAGGCTCGTAGAGTCCTAAGTTGAAATAATAAGTTACCTCGGGTACCTGCAATGTTCTATGCAAATTCAAATATTTTTCTTTGAATCTGACAGTTGTTGTGGAGTGAAATATTTGTAGAAAACTTTATGGTTGTTACCAAGATGGTGGTGAAAGATAGAAGAAACTTTAATTTATCCCTCAAGTCTCCAATTGTTTTACAAAACAATCCACAAGACGAGTTTACTGTTATGGGTTTCTAGAATTTTTTATCTCATTTTGGTACTTTTGGTCTTCAGGATGTTTTGCCTGCCTCTTTTTTCATATGGTGGTTCAATTTCGTCCCTTGAACATCATTGTTTAGTAAGCTTCTTCAAAGCTGAAGCTTTTTGGAATTTTATCAGGTAATTAATTTTCAAATTATTGTTCTACTCTAGGTGTGGAGTCTTGGTCAAATCTTTTAAATTCATCTTAACAAACTCGGAAAGTGAATTTGGAAATGCTTACCAAGCTGATGAGATTATATTGATGGAAAATAATATACTGAATCTTAGACAATGGAAAAGATGTGAAAGCTCTTTATGTGATAATTTGAAAGAACCTTTCCTTATATTCCTTTACTTTAGCAATGATGGTACAACTAGACAACTGCTAGAATGAAAATCTGAAATGAACCATAATAACAAACATGCTTAGTTACCAAGTTGGGTTGCTTATCCCACTTCTTATTATATGTGACACTACTATGCATAGTCATTATTAATTTTTACTATATGGAGCTAAGTTCTAGGAAATTCTTTCGAAGTGATTTACGGGTTCGAAATGCATTGTAAATGTTTAGGTAGTGTCGAAACTACTTAGACGCCTATTAGAAACATCCGGACAACAACACACCTATTTGTGGGATGTTTTTGGAAGGCATACAAGCATTATTGCAGGCATTTGGGCGTTTTCAATGCTTGAAAAAAATCAAAAAAAAATTAGAAGGAAAAGAAACACTAAAAGTAAACTAAATTACCATAAACTCCACCCCCTCACCAGTCAAATCCAGTCAAAAACATATCAAAAAGTGTATTCGATGTTAATGAATACCATGTATTATAAGTGTATCTTTTATGGACTAAAAAGGACTATTGTGCATTTTTGTATGTATTTCTATTCTTAATAATTTATTCTATAGATGTTTTGGTATGTATTTCTATTATTAATAATTTATTGTATAGATGTGTTTGTGTGGTTTTGTCTCCAAGGGTTCTTGGGAAATTGATATTTCAAGTTTTCTTATCCGTTTTTAAATAATGTTGATATAGCATAATTTGTTTCCAAGGATTGCTTAAAGATTGACTTTTCAAATTTTTTGATCCGTTTTTGTGTAGCGGAGATATAGATTAATAGTAACAAAGTTTTTCAAGAGCAATTGGTGCACTTATAGTTCAAAATTTCAGATTCAACAAAAACTCAAAGAGGAAAATTTGACTTGGGTTCATGTTTGTTGAAAAATTGACAAAAATTTGAGAAATAAGCTATATATTCAATCATAATAACCTTAAATAACATGTAAAATATAGTCAAAACATAAGAAATGAACTTCAAGAACACAAGACTATTTTCTGTTAGATTTATGGAAAAAATTAGAGTGCATATCATATTATCATATGATGATTGATTATCATCACTGAAAATTAATAATCACACAAAAATAAGATTTTCTTCCCCTTCCCCATCTCCGTCAAATTGAAAGTGGATGGTAAACCATGCTTTCTGCTAACTTATGGGTGGATATAGGTCTTGTCAATGGCGTTACCGGATCTATCGTCGACATTGTTTACAAGTACTCCTCTGCTCCACCTTCTCTGCCTCTCTTCTTCGTCATCAAGTTTGATCGATACACGGCCCTCATTGGGATGCCAACAACTCCCTCCATGTTCCTATTCCACCAAATTCCAGAGGAAACCAAAGAAAAATACTACTCAAAATGGCTTGGGTATTTCCAATCCGTAAATCTCAAGGGCTTACTCTGCAATGGGAAGCTATTGACATTACAGGCACATAAAGACAAGTAATGTCCTTTACGGCTATATCAAGAGCTCCCGACTATCGGCCCTTCAAATGTCCACTCCATTTTCATTCGGTCGTTACTCCTAAATGTCCTCCACACCTCTCTTTCCGTCACGCTCATAAGAGAAATATCATCTTCGTCACCTTCCTTCCTCTCTCCCCTCTTAATCCACGTTGGTAATTAGCTCTTTGGATGCTCTGTTACTTTTCATCTCAAAACTTTTTTCTCCTTAATGTGTTCAAGAAATTCCTCCCGTAGTTGTTCTACCACCTACATTTACATTTCAAATGAATTTAAATTGTAAAGGGAAATATAAATACATATGTAGTAGCATTTAAACATTACATTCTCAACAGAGAATAGAGAATAAAGAGCAACAACTCGGAGGAGAAAATATAGAGAAGAAGAATACATAAAGAGGGAGAAATTTGTGCAACAACACAATAAAGAATAAAAGGGAGAATAGAAAGAGGAGTAAATAGAAACAAGATTATTTTGCAAAGCGTATGTGTGCAAAAACACAGAGGAAATTTTAGTAAGAAAAGAAAAGAAGATTTGGACACAAGAAGAGAAACAATTGAAAAACAGAGCAACAACTCTGAGATTGTAAAATTTCTCGAATTAATATAATATATTTTGTGTGTGTGTGTTTTATTTATGTTTTCTCAAGTCAGTGTCTTTCCCTTACTATTTGTATTTGGTACTAAATTTTACCAACAGTTTGGTATCAAAGTAAACAAAAGCTCAATATTTTGTGGGTTTGTGTTTTTTATTTTTGGGTTGAGTTATAATTATATTAATGTAATAAGATACAAGATAGCTTTCAACAAAAAATTATAAAAAAGATCTTATATTATATTAATGGGATAGCGGTATGAGAGAGCACACCCCAAAACCACAAACAAGCTAGGCCGAGCCTAGAACAACAAGAGTCAAACTAGGCCGAGCCTAGGAGAGTACAACAAAAAAGGCATCACCTAAAAACACTTTAAAAAGGCACTATCAAGCAAAAAGAAAAAACATGCCCGAGGCAGGTGGATCCCGATCATCCAGCCACCCCGAACCAGGTAGGTCCTTGCCAACATCCGAAGCTCCCAACCAACAAGTTCTTCCTTCGGGTCCGCTTCCCCCCCCAGGAATGTGCAGGAATGGGCGAGGTTTAGGTGAGGGAATTTTCAAAAGGTGGTATGGTGGCAGTGGGTCGGCATGGTGCCAAGCTGCAACGCTGGAAGGGAGAGCCCCACCCATGTTGGCGAGGTGGCGAGCCCCAACCCTTGCAGTGAGCCAACGAATGTGGTGAGAGCCCCACCCATGCTTGGCGAGGTGGTGAGCCCCAGCCCTGCTGGTGAGCCGATGAATGCGGCAAGAGCCCTCGCCACGGCGGAGAGCAGTGAGTGACTATGCCGATGTAACGGCCCCGAAGAGCGGGGTGCGACCGAAAGCACGACGCTAGATCGGCCGCACGCCGCCACCACGGGCTGAAGGTGAGGAGCGCCTGGTGGGAGATGGAGGCACTCGGGAAATGTTGCACAGGGCTTCCCCCAATGGCGCAACAGGGTCTAGAGGTGATCCACCTCCAACGCCACCTTGTTTTCTTGAACTTGAATCTGCAAAAGCACATTGGAGATCACCATAGATTTATTATAAATCAAGAAAGATTGATCAACTACAAAATTAGCAAAGAAAAAATTTCTTTCTTTCCATATCCAAAATAGAATCTCCTCTGAAAACATGCCAAATCTGGGTGAACATAGGCAGAAGTTTGGGATTATCTCCCAAGAGGATATGTTGCCAAGTGAAACAGTGGGGTCGTGAAGGAAAAAAAAAGAATGGATCCAGTTCTAGGCAATTTGAGCTTTGGGACAGAACCAGAAGACATGCAAAAGTGTTTCCAAATGTCCACAAAAGGGGCAATTGGGAGCGAATCCCAATTTGAACAAGACGAGCCCCGATAGGAAGGCCTTGGTGTAGAATACACCAAAGAAAATGAGCAATTTTGGGCTCCACACATATAGTCCAAATAGTTCTCAAATCGTCTACCCTAGGTAGACAGAGTGGCGTGAATTCCCCAACGAGTATTAAGTTTGTCCACCATGGGCAAATGGGGCAAGAGCCAACGATAGCCTTTGTTGGCTTTGTAGTTACAGAAAGGAGTATCAACATACCACTTCCAATTTGTCCACCATGGGCGAGAGGAATGCACAACAATCTTATGCAACATGTGATCAGGAACCGAATTGATCACAATAGTGAAAGTATCCTGATCTTGGTTGAAAGTCAAATAGAGCTTTAAAATCCGGCCAAGAGAACCAGATTGAGCATTCTTGCAAAAGAAGTCCTCGATGGTGTGAATTCCGCGCTTGAAGAATTTGAGCATGGAGATTCCTGGACCTCTACTAAGCATTTATCTTGGGATTGAAAAATCGGTGACCACCAGAGAGATTTTGATTGAGAGAAAGCCCATTACGAAAGCCATCCCCTTCCATAAAATCCAAGGGTTTGACACATTCCCATGCTTTCCAAATACTCTTAAGCACAAAGGTGCCAACAATTTTGACAGCACAAGAGTGATGAGAAAATTGACAAACCCTAAGCCTTTCCACGTAGGGCAGCCATAAGGAGAACCTTCCGCAATGCCATGTCATATGAGAACTTTCCAAGCTTCTTGCCAATAATGCTTCTGATAATCCACTTAGCACAAAGAGCTTTCCCTTGACGCGTTGAATGTGAATAAGCCCAGGCCTCCAGAATTATGAGGCAGACAACATATATCCCAAGCTACCCGATGAAAACCTTTTCCAATAGAAGCATTAGCCCATAAGAAAGCTTTGAGCAATTTTTCCAACTTCTGAATGGAGGCTTTGGAAGGAACCCAACAAGACGAGTAGTAAACATGGGTGGCAACAAGAACTTTAGAGCAGATTTGGAATTTTCCAACTAGAGATAAAGGCCTAGTGATCCAATATTCCAATTTTTTTCACCACCCATTGAATGACATAATGCCATAGTTCAAATTTGGGAGGCTTGAAAAGCAAAAGGAATACCTAGAAATTTGAAAATCTCACCATGTTGCAGAATTTTCCAATCAAAGGTGGCAAGCCAATCCAAGTGCGCGGAAGGAAAGATTGCCAATAACATTGGGTTTTTCACCATTGAATGGATGAGCCAAAAGCTAGGCAGAAAGTATCCAAACATTGCATAACATTGCTAATGTTGGTCTCATCCTCAATAAGCGTAAGGAAGGAATCATCCACAAAAATGCCCATTGAGAAGCTGAGAATTGGGCTCATCAGCAACGAGATTCCACGAACAAGACCTTGCGCTTTGGCATGAGCTAAGAGATAACCAAAGCCTTCGCCGCCAACACATACAATGTAGGGGCAAGAGGACAACCTTGTCTAATAGACCGAAAATCCCAAAAGGCTCCGAGCTGAGGCCATTAATAGAAATTTGAGCAGAGGCATCTACAAAAAGCATATTGACGGATTGAATAAAAATGGGTCCAAAGCCAAGGGCCTGAAGCATGGCGAGAATGAATGGCCATTCAATCCGATCATAAGCCTTCTCAAAGTCAATCTTGATAAACATGGCGACTGATGAGATCTGTGAGCCCATTCCATGCCTTCCCACACCGCGATGATGTTATCCAGATGAAACGCCCTGTATGAAGCCTGTTTCTCTGGATGAATAATAACAGGAAGATTGCATAATCACAGAGCTAACGCTTTGGCAATGATTTTGTAGGAGACATTCAACAACGTAATCGACCCAAACAAGTGATTTTCTCAGATCTCCTTGCTTAGGGATAAATTTGATGTTTCCCTTATTAATGTGTGGCCCTAGGGATTGGTTCTGAAATCCTTCAAGATAGACCTAAAAAGGTCTTTCCTCGACAGAATCCCAAAGAGCTTTATAAAATTCACAAGGGAATCCATCGCAGCCCGACACTTTATCATTAGCCATTTGCAGAGTGGCTTCATGGAGGTCTTCAATGGTGAGCATTCTTTCACAGATCACCTTCTGAGCCTCTAAAAGCTTGCATGGCACAACACCCAAACAATGGTCAAGAGTGGCTCGACGAGCAGAGAGGGTGGCTGAGCTTGAAAGACGAGCTTGTAATGATGCACAAAAGGCTTGCAACATAAGTTGTGGGTCAGTAATCCGAGCTCCATTGTCCATGATAGCTCGGATCTGTTGAGAAGGCTTTCTGCTCGAGAGAAAGAAAGAATTCTTTCAAACCCGATCTCCAATCTTGAGCCAATGCATCCGAGCCTGGATCTAGCGCCTCTGACATTATAGTTATCCACAATTTGGATTTGATGTCGAGAGCATTAGACTTGCAGTTGCAGAGCATCATAGAAGGGATCACCTTGAAGCACCACCATCGCCCGACTGAGAGCTGAGGTGTTAGCAGTAGTGTATGATGAGGGCACCAAATTTTTTTCAATTATCGGCCATAGATTCTAAGAAATCTGGTAGTCCGAGTCAACGCATGCATCTTCCCACCATTATATCCAACTAGCTTGTATAGGTGGATGAAACCATTGATAATGACTGGGTCGTGGAGCTAAATTCCAAACCCGCTTGATATGATTGATAGTGGGGCCATGTTGCATCAAGGCAAGTATTAAGAAAGAATTGGCCTTTATGACAAAAGGGGGCGCACATCATGCCAACATATACAAAATCGTATATAGAGAGTGGTCCGAAAGGACAAAGTCAAGCATGACCTCCACTGGCATAGAATAAATGCTATCAAACTCAAAGAAATTTTGAGCTGACAACATGGCCTCATGTCAAGTCGTTTAAGAACGTGATTTGTCCCTCCACGAAGATTGGTCCACGTGTACCAAGTTACAGAGGTGGGAAAGCGAGATGCGTTAGGATCAAAAAATCTGAATTTATTTCGCATGAAGTACCACGCTTCCCTTTCACCAAGTGTCCACCTCATAGGCAAGTGGCCACATTTATCATTAGGGATTCAACCATATTAAAATCTCCACTTATTACCCAATAGGCATCGGAATGGAGTTGGCTATCCACCGCCACAGATCGGCCCTTTCGGCCGCATCATTCGAGGCATAAATATTTATGAGCCCAAAAGGGTGGCCATCAATATTAAAGAGGACCCATATGACACGGTTGGTGGGGTCGATTCCATGGTCAATTAATAAGGGCCGCCATTTGGGAGCAAAAAGTGAAATTAATCCCCCACGCCCTGCTTCATGATTGCTACAAAAAGCCAAGTTGTCAGGCCAGATGGATTTGCATACCATCTATAACTGAAAACCTATAATTTTTACTTCCTACAAAAACAAAACGTCTAGATTTGCACATCATTGTCAAGTTTCACACACACATATTTACGACAAGAGTCTGTAAGACCCCTAACATTCCAAGATAAACAATTCATGGGAAATGTTGGTCAAGAGCCATATCCCCATCCTCCAAGCCATCAAGGGCATCATATTGATTGTGCAAGAAACGAGCAACATTATGCTGCAAAAATCTTGCAGATCAACTTTTTTTCCGGTCAGCGTACTCAATGTTGTATTCCGCTTCTGATGGAATCCACACTGTGTTTGGGCTATGGTCCCGAGAGATGCGAGAAGGACTTCGGGGTCGTTTGGAAGGCCCTTGTGAGTTGCTTGGCAACAATAATGGAACTGAATGCGGATGGGGACGTGAGAAACAAAATTTGTCTGGTCCATGAGAACCGACGCCACGGGGCATGTTGGAATACTTTGGCAATGGAGTAGCCGAGATGGCAACAATAGTTGGTTCTTTAACAGCAGTTGTAGGCTCCTTAGTGAGATATTGAGAGATTGTTCCTTAACAACTGGTTCCCGATGGCCATGGGAGCCAGAGGCTTTGGATTGTTGGGCTTTGTTCTTGTTTCACGGCCCCCCAACAACTTTGCCAACCTTCCTCCTGTTGGGGTTTGACTGGCTCAGGGAGTTGTTTTGGCCACATGGCAGTTACGGGGTACATAAAGCGACAATCCTTGATCTTGTGATCGATGCTTGGAAAACGGAAGCAAGTGTTGGGTAGATTGATATACATGACCCACTGGGAATAGTGTTTATCACCCATTTGAATATCCACAAATTCTTTGAGATCCTTGAGAGATCAATCTCAATGCATACTCACTTCTATGGATGAGCATGGTAAAACTTATCACTTCTAGGAAAACTACCCACCCAAGCGAAGTGGAAATTTGTGGCAAAAAAAGGCATGCATGGTAGAGGAAGACCAGAAATTCAACCCAAACAGCACTTTAAGGGTGGTATATTCAGATACCACAAAGTCCTTATGCTAGGGTGTTAACACAAGCAACGAGTTATGGACATACCAAGTGGCTTGCTTAGCCAAAATATTGGGCGCATTAGCAGGGTCAAAGAAAACGAAAAGAAAAGAAACCCTTGGTCATGTTTTGAATGCTATCTAGGCAGACTCCATGAGGAGTCCAGATTGTGTTAACCTAGGATTTGAGCATGCTTTCAGAGGGGATTCACCCACAAAATACCCAATGAGGAAAAACTTCTCTAACCATTGACAAACAACATTAAATTTAGGAATGGGCAGAACTACATCAAGAGGAGAAATATTACCTCGTGAATCACAAAGGTATGATAAATCAAATGTGCAATGCTATTACTGTAAAAAGTTTGGGCATTATGTTAGTGAATGTAAAAAGAAAGAATATGATATGAGAAATCATAATCATAATGCAAGCTTCTCTAATGCAAAATAAGTTGAACCAGAGAAGAAGGAAATGGGTGGAGCTTTCCTTTTAACTTGCAATGTAGCTGAGCAAGGAAAGCAAGCAAGTATGGTATTTGGATAGTGCTTGCAGTAATCATATGTGTGGAAATAAGGAAATGTTCAATAATATAGATGAATCAATCAGATCTGAAGTGAAGATGGGAACATAACAATAAAGTTCCTATGATGGGTAAAGGTATTGTATCCATTCTCACCAAGCAAGGAGACAAGAAGCATATACATAATGTTTTCTTTGTTCCAAGATTGAAGTATAATATTCTTAGCATTGGGAAGCTTGTCCAAAATGGATATAAGGTGAAGTTTGAGAATGGAGAATGTGTTTTATATGATAAAGGTGGAAGAAACAAGCTGATTGCAATAATGCAGATGACACAAAAATAGAATGTTTCCTTTAAGGATGCAAAGTGTAGCAAGCGCAATAGTGTTCAAAACAATAATCATTGATCAATCCACTCTCTGGCATCTCAGGTATGGGCATTTGAGTTTTGGTGGATTGAATGTTCTTTATAAAAGAAAATGGTTAAAGGATTGCTCCTATTGAAAAACCAAACAAGGTTTGTGAGGCATGCATATTGGGGAAGCAACATAGAAATGCTTTTCCCTTAGGTAAATCATGGAGAGAAAGCTCACCACTTGAGCTATACATTCAGATTTGTGTGGTCCCATGAAATCTCCCTCCATAATACAAAAGTTTATATTTCATTACTTTCATAGATGACTTCAATAGAAGGACATGGGTTTATTTCTTGAAAAATAAATTAGAAACATTTGAAGTATTCAAACAATTTAAGGCCATGGTTGAGAAGCACAATGGCCATTATATAAAGACATTGAGAACTGATAGAGGGGAGAGTATATATCAAATGAGTTTTAAACTTCTGTAAGGAGCACAGGATCAAGAAATAATTCACAACAAGGTATACACCTCAAAAAATGGTGTAGCTAAGAGGAAAAACAAACCATTCAAGAAATGGCAAGAAGTATGTTAAAGCTAGAGGATTGTCTAATGAATTATGGGTAGAAGCAGTTGGGACAACAATATATCTATTGAATAGATGTCCTATAAAGAGTGTGAGGAAAAAAATACCTCAAGAAGCATGGAGTGGAAGAAAACCAAGTGTTGAACACTTGAGAGTTTTTGGATGTGTGGCATATGCACATGTGCCAAAGAAAATCAAAAGATCAAAGTGGGATAACAAAGGAGAGAAGTGCATTTTTATTGGATATAGTGAGCAATCAAAAGCTTACAGATTGTATAATCAATTACTAAGGAGCTGATAATCAGCCAAGATGTTCAATTCATTGAGGAAGCATCTTGGGAAGATGCACAAGTAGTGGAGAAGCCACAAACAAATGTAAATGCACCTATCATTGTGCTTGAACCAACAAAAGGAAGAGAAAACAATGTACCAAGTTGGACACCCATTTCTCAAAGGGGTGAATCTTCAAATGGAAAGCAACCAACAAAGCATGCAAGGACCAAAAATGAAGCATCTTCATCATCATTAGACTCATTGCAGCAACAAGGAAGAATGAGGAATGTACAAGAGATCTATGACCAATTAAGGTATGAAGAAAATGAAGATGAAATGATTAATTTTGCTTTATTTTCAGTAGCTGATCCTATTTATTATGAAGAAGCAATTAAAGATAAGAAATGGTGTGAAGCAATGGATGAAGAAATGCATGCAATAGAAAATAATCATACATGGGAGCTAGTAGATCTTCCTAAGGAAAACAAGTCATTGGAGTCAAGTGGGTTTATAAAACCAAGACTACTCCCGAAGGAAAATTGAAAGACATAAGGAAAGATTAGTTGTCAAAGGCTATAAAAAAAATCTTAGACATGATTATAATGAGACATTTTCTCCAGTAGCAAGGTTAGAGATAGTGAGAACAATTATTTCCATAGTTGCTCATCATAAATGGAAAGTCCATCAAATGGATGTAAAATCATCTTTTCTAAATGGAGTATTGAAGAAGAAGTGTATGTGGGCAACCACCTAGTTATGAAATCCCAGGCATGAAAGAAAAGTGTATAAGCTGAAAAGAGCTTTGTATGGTTTGAAACAAGCACCAAGAGCTTGGTATAGTAGGATAGATTCCTACCTATTAGTAATGGCTTTAGAAAAAGCAGCAATGAGCCCACACTCTACATCAAAGCAAACAATGGTGAGATTTTAATTGTTGTTTTGTATGTAGATGATTTAATTTTTACTGGAAATTCAAGAAAAAAGAAATAGATGAATTTAAATCAGCCATGAAGAAGGAGTTTGAGATGACTGATTTGGGATTGTTGAAGTATTTTCTTGGCATTGAAGTCAAGCAAACAAAGAATGGCATTTTTATATGTCAAACAAAGTATGCAAAATAAATTTTGCAAAGATTTAGAATGTTGGATTGCAAACCAACATCTACACTAGCAATGAATTAAGTCTGAAATTGACCAAAGAAGATTGCAACAACAATGTGGATCCTACAAGATACAAAAGCATGGTAGGAAGTTTGATGTATTTAACTACAACTAGACCAGATATAATGTATGCAGTTAGTTTAATTTCCAGATTTATGGAGACACCAAAAGAGTCTCATTGGCAAAGTAGGCAAACGAATATTTTGAGGTATGTGAATGGAACAAGAAATTTTGGAATTTTATATGCTTGCTAATAATGATTTTCAATTAGTTGGATATATAGATAGTGATTGGGCAGGTAGCCTTGATGATAGAAAGAGCACATCTGGATATGTGTTCAATGTTGGATCAGGAGCCATTTCATGGGCTTCAAGAAATAATCTATAGTTTCTTTGTCCACTGTAGAAGCAAAGTATATTCAGCAAACTCAGCCACTTTTTAGATGATATGGTTAAAAAGAATCCTCTCATATTTGCAAGCAACAAGGAGGTTATGTGATTTATTGTGATAATATGTCTTTGATTGCATTATCTAAAAATCTAGTTTTTCATGGTAGAAGCAAGCATATAGCAATCATATCATTTCATTCATGAATTGGTTGAGAAAGGAGAAATTGAGCTAAAATTTTGTAGGTCGAACAAAACTAGCTGACATTTTACCAAACCTTTGTCAAAGGAAAGATTTGAGTAATTGAGAGAAAATTTGGGCATCATAAATGGACCATCCCGCTCTAGAAATTAATTTTTGTTTGGCTCGAGATTAAGGGGGAGTGTCAAAATTAATTGCTGAGAATAATCTCGAGCCCCCATAAAGATTTCAAACTTGTTTTATTCCGCTCCCCACCAACTGCACTGACATGTGCATTAAGTTTTTTGGTCGGTGTTTCATCTCCCGCAACCAATATTAATTATATGGGTCGTTGAAATCTTTTAGCCCCCATCAATGTTTTTACACATGGAGCCTTTTCGGGATCCTTCCTTTTCTCCTCCCCTGTGACGTGAGAGTCTCGGGTTTATTTGTTTTTGAATGTAATTTCAGGTCCACCCCTTTTATGTGAGCTATGCTAAATGTGTGGGTCCTCGATATATTATATATATTTTATATATATAATATTTTAATTGTTTTGTATATTTGTGAAAAAAGGGTAAAGTAAATATTTTTATATTTACGGAAAATGATTTTAAATTGTAAAGAGGAAACATAAATATATATATATGCAACAACATTTAAACATTACATTCTTAACAGAGAGAATAGAGAATGAATAGAGAGCAAAATTCAGAGATAAAAATAGAGAGAAGAAGAAGAATACAAAAGGGGGAGAAATTTGTGCAAAAGAACACAAAGAAAGAAGAAAAGGGAGAATACAAAGAGGAGTAAATAGAAAAATAGGGGATTATTTTGCAAAGATGTGCAAAACAGCATAGAGGAAATTTTAGTAAGAAAAAGAAAATAAGATTTGGACACAAGAAGAGAAATAATTGAAAAATAGAGCAACAACTCTAAATTGTAAAACTTCTCAATTAATATAATATATTTTGTGTCATATCATATTAAGGTTATGATACCGCCATGGCAGTAGTACTATTGGTTTCACCATTGATAATTCTATTTTACTTTTATGCGAATGTGTTGTCTACAAGCCTAATGTGGAAATGAAATTTGGCAAATAAATATGTTTTTACTTTAGAAATATTTGGCAAATAAATATGTTTTTACTTTAGAAATTTTTGTTTGCCTTACATTTCATTGATTGAGCTATTCCTTTCATTTCTTGACGTATAATTTTAGGGGCAGAAATTTATTGTTTATTGATTCTTCTTGCGGTGACTAGTGTTGTGACATGCAGTAGACACTTGACTTCCTGCATGAAGCTTGTGTGGATGGTGGTGCACTTGGAGGCCAGAAGAGGATTTGTTTGTACAAGTTTTCATTCATCATGTCCTTGGATTTTATATTTATTCTCGATGTTAGATGATAGAATCATCTGCGTTTTACAAGTTTGAAATGCAACAACATTCTCTATTACCATCGTCAAAGCTTCTTGTGCCTGTCAGACTTGGAAATTTCAACCAAGGTTTGAAATGTTTGATTTATATTAGACATAATATCTCGCCGATCATCTCAACATAAATATGTGGTTATGAGAATCATGTCTTGTTCAACAACTGCATCTTCTTCCACTCTCGTTAATCTACATCTTCTTTTACCGTACTTAAGGATGGTCATCTTCAATTAATCTATATCATATGAAAAGTCTCTAGCATCTAGATGTTTTTACTTTACAGTTTTTCCTCCACATGGGATGGTACTCACTGATTTATAACCAATGAGAAATGACATCATCTTGGTGGCACAATTTGTTTCATAGTAGAGTAGATTTATGCCTCGATTGATATCATTTTCTGAAATGGCGCCTTAAGGCATATATCGATGTCAATTAGAGGCCACCAAATAATTTTTATAAGGAAATATGTTAAAATTACCGGTTACCGAGTAGTGATTGTTAATTACCAATGGTTGGTTGATGTTTAAAATAAATTGAGCATGATGTATGAGATACAAAATAACAGTTTTAAAGGTTGTTTGAGCCATTAATTTAAATGAAAAACACGTATGAGTCCCATAGACCATGCTAAAGACAATGGAATTTTCTGTATGGGTTTTGTTTTATATGGAATCCTCATAGTGCAAGGAAGTTAAACAATGATTGTTGATTTATTTTATGAGATGCTTCTTTGCTTGTGAATGGAACATTCAATATCATCAAATATTTTCTACTATTTCCATCACTAAGTTATGGTTACAAATGAAAATTTCACTAATTCATTGCCTCAATATCAATTGTGTTATCTTACATAGAATGACAACAAAACTCAATGATAGTCTCACAAGCTATAAGAAAACAACAATAAATAGATAAGGCGCCGCTTTAGCTCCCACCTCTTATCCTAAGAGAATAGAAAGCTACATTTCATGAAAACATGAAGGATATAGATGTAGTGTAAACAACCGATCATATTTTGCATTGTTTATCTCTTTACCCATAAATATCATATAGTATTGTTTTCAAATTGTGTTTGATTGGGTTTGCATTCTTGTTATTCTTACTTTTTTTAATATTAAATATTTAAAAAATTGTTTTCGTATATATGTCTCACCCTTGATTAAACTCACACCCCACAATGTCAATACCAACTCTAGATCCACTCCCTCTCCAACTACAACTATGTCTATTATCTCTATTTCTCCTTCTAGACTTTGAAATATGATTCTTTTTAATTGTGTTTAGATTTCTCACCCTTAAAAAAACATCGTGATTTTCTCATCAACATATGTTGAATCTACTTCTTTTCACCTTGTAACTATAACTCCTTTGCCTAGTCATCATCTCCCTTTCCATTCTACTCTTTGCCACTTCTTTTGCTTCGTAGTTACTACCACCTTTCACATTTGTTGTGTGATTCTTTCCCAATTCTTTCTCCTCTTATCTCCCTCCCTCACCCTACCCTTTCCCACCTTATCCTTTTATTCTTCAACCATCCGAGATTGGGAATTAATGAAAAGAAGGGATAGTATGTTTCATACCTTGAGTTGTGTGCTTGCATAAATGGATTTGAACACAACTTTGATGCTTGAGGGTTGCTTCTTCCACATTTAACTTCAATTACACCCGAAAAGACAATATGTTATAGTTGTGATAAATAAAACTTTGGATGTGTCGGTGGGATGGATAAAATGACATTTGATTTTACTGAACCGTAGACAAATTAGATGTGAGTTAAGTAGTATTTATGATAGGAATTTTTATTGGAACACAATCTTATATTTAACAAGTGTCACATAGTAGTTAGTTGTTCTTTGTATTGTAATTTATATTAGGAAGTGGTCCCATCGCCCTTAAATTTTCTAAGTGGTTTCATGGGAGGCTCGCTCTTAAATTTTCTAAGTTGGTGTGGATAGTAATTATGTTGAAGGTATTTACACTGGTAGAAACTTAGAGTACATTTGATATTCGTACTAACGCACGCCAATCTATATCGCCCATCTCACAACCATATCAATGACCTTGAATCAAGCATGGTTGTCCACGTGCACGTCCTGACTCGACAATTGTTTTTGGCTCGGGGTGAGACAATGGATGGGTTGCACGGTGGTCAACTTGGTTTAAGGGTGTCAACGTGTTAAAGGGGGAGGGGTCGAGTCGATCATCTCCACCCACTCCTACCTTTTTCATAGCTATGGACGGGCCCAAATTTTTAAAATATATATTATAATATATAGTTTATAATGTATATAGTTTTGAATATATAGTGTGTGTTTTATTTATTTTTAAATATATATTATAATATATAATTTGTAATTAATTAGTTTATTATATTAAATATATTTTAATATGAGGTGTCATTAAATATAGAGTTTTAATATAGTTTTTAATGTATAGTACGATGGAGATAGGAATTATACAATCAAGTATAGGTATGTCAAATATTATTTGGGCAAGAACAATTTGAGTTGTGGAATATGTGTGAGGCATATAGGTGTTTGATTTCCATCGTGTTATTTACAATTGTCCTTTCATGTCTTCGTCTTATGTGCCAAATTGAACATCATCCAATAAATGACCTTGAAATTGTTAATGAAATAAAATTCAATCAACAGAAAATGTCACTCATATGATCAACTGTTGGACGAGCTTGATTATCAATTTATTGTTCATTTGTTTCCCTTATCCCTAGTGCGAATGAGATCGCAATTATAAAGTGAATTGTAGATACCTGATATTATTTGGGATCGATAGCAGATATTATTTAGGTGATGACAATTTATGAGATGCGGGATTCCATTTATGTTTTCTCCTTATCTAATGAAGTAAATGTCATTCTATCGAAATCATTTATCTATATTTCACTCATATGACTAGTGTTGGAAGCACTCAATTATTGATTCTTATTCACAAATCATTTGTTTCCTACAATTACTCGAGCTTACAATTGAAAAGGGTGGCAACAAAGTTCTACAAGAATTGGGTATTACGGTTGAGTCTCGAACCTGGAACATGTTTGATTTTCCCCCTTTCTATTTTGGCCCATTGAAGTGCTAATTACACTCACATGAATAGTGAGAGGGAGATCAACTTTGCGGATTCATTCCCTTGTTGTCTTACACACCACCCCCTATCTACTTCAAGTGCTTGACAACATGGCATGTGCTTGTAGGAGAGAAAAGTTTCGTATTTGTTTCATGTTGAATTTTCCCCACCTTTGCACTTATCCTCCCTCAAACCCCATTTTCATCACCGATCTCCTCTCCTGCTAATTCATTCCATTAAATTTCATTTCTTCGACTGTTCCCCTTCAGCGTTTCCATTGTACATTTCATGTACGATTACTAGTCATATATACCATCCACTTGACTCTTCGTGATGAGATGTTGGGGACCTTTACACTTAGCAAGGATTGATCTCTAGTGGGCTCTATATGAGTCAAACAACTTTAGCAATAAACCAAACAACCTTTGACCTTGCTTCTTTTATCCACATCATCTCTTCTAAACTTTAAGGAAACAAATTATTATAAATTTATAAATATAAATGAAATTGTGAAACATCAAAAATATGAAAAATCAAAATAAATAGGTGAGGAGCTTTGCACGGTGGCTAGGGTTTGGATTGTTGCTTCGCCATCTCGTGCCTCATTGCGCTGCTCATCTCTCTTTCCATGGCTGCTATAAGGGGTGTTGTACCTATCCAAAAATCATTTCTTGTAGTCGCCCTTGGTGACAAACGACAAGATGTTGTTGGTTCATGTCAAGCTTCTAGTTTGTCTTGTTATCCTCCTAGCCCATATATTGTGGAGAATCTAGATGTCACATCGGTTATTAAAATTTCTCTTTTTGAGGTTGCCAAATCCATCTCTACACTTAAAGATTTGGCACTGATTTGTCGATTCAATGGATTCTGGCCTCGGACAGAAGATCTACACAAATGGATCCACTCCAATTGGTCAAGTGATTATGAGATTCAATTATGTGCAAAGGGGGTTTTCATAGTCCACTTTTTCTATTCGAAGGACTATCAACGGGTTCTTAATGAGGGCCCCTGGTTTGGGGTAGGGCTGGTCTTTTTCTTACTCCTTGGTTTTTGGAGTTTGATCCTTCTACTATGGTGGTTTCCAAAATGTTAGTTTGGGTTTGTCTCCCAAATCTTCCACTCCCCTTTTGGCACCCGTCGCATGTGATGCTATTGTTGATTTCTTGGTAGGTTCATTAAGATGGATGATGAGCGGTCTAAGCAAGGGTTGTTCACCTATGCACGCATCTGCGTTGAGGTGGATCTCAACAAAGGGCTTCCCGATAAAATGGAGTTGATTTTTGAAGATTTCAAGGGGGTGCAACTTCTAGACTATGAGAATATTGCCTTCCATTGTCGTCGAGTCATCAAATATAGCACCTTCATGAGGAGTGTCCTAAGCATCACCCCATGTCACGAAACAAGAAATCTCCTCTGTCCAAGTTGAAAGGTTGGCAACCTTTCTCATCTCATGAAAGCAAAGAAAGCCCTCCTCTTGGTGGTGCTGAGGACATGCATGTCAATGATTCCTCCCCTCAGGGGCTTGCTAGTGTTAAGAGGTCTCATGTTTATGAATCCTTGGATTTACATCATGATCTCGAATGTTCACGACTTGGCGGTTTCCCACCGTGTTTTGACTCTCCAACCTCGAAAATTGGACAGTTGTCACTAAATCTAAGGACAAGAAGGGGCACTTTGAGCCTCCTTCACCTTCTCCTTGGGTTTCTTTTGTTGCGGCACCTCTTGTTAGTGATATTCGTTATTTGTAGCCCTTCGAATTTTTTGTTGTTGCCTTCTTAGATTTTTGTGGTGCCCTCGTGGCGTTTTGTGGGACCGTGAGTTTTAGGTCACCCCGCTCTTGTAACTCATATATATATTTTAAATATAATATGCAGTTCCAATAGTAAAAATATGATTTATTTTCTTTTCTATATACCTTGGATGCATATAATTATTTGTGTATTTAAAGGATTTATAAAAGATTCTAAATTTAATTGTTGTAATTTACCACGTCGAGTGCGAAGGCAACAAGGCAGCTGTGGGCTGTCTTAAAAACCAATACTTTCTTGTTTATGAGTAGCCTTCGTTGAAAACAAAGTCATGTCACATTAGTAAAAGAAGTGTATTTATTCGAGAATCGAGAAATATTGTATTTTTCCAATAAAAAGGCCACCACAGTCCAGATTTTCCGTTGGATTAGCCAACTTTTCTTTATTGGTCCGTTAAACTATATAATACAATACAAATAGTTAAAGGTCAAATAATATCATCAATCCCATTATTGATTGTCCATTTTTCCACGGTTTTAACAAAAGTTCAATGCTATGGACCCCTAATGTTTTAATTTGTTAATATTCATTAAAACTTAAAATTGGCCTATAAAATTTGTAATGTGCAAAGAACAAAAATTCAAAATTTCGGGCCCTTTTTCTGTTGCCTTTTTTTTACCGTTTATTGTTGTATTTTGTGGACCGTGAGTTTTTCGGTCATCCTGCTAAACTTATTTTATATTAATATAAAGGACAGCTCCATAATAAAATTCAAAAATTAAAAATAGTATGTATTTAAGATGAAATATATTAAAAACATTATATTTTCTAATATTTGAAAATCTCTTAACATATTATAAGGTTATTCTTATTTAATTTTGAAGAAGAAATAAAATAAATAAATAAATAGTTTCTCCAAAATGAATAGTATTGTGGAACCAAAATTTTGAGTCAAATATTTTTGTGAAAGAAAATTAAACATTTTCAGTTGAAATAAGTTTATGAAAGTCTAGATAATTTTATATGAAAAAGAGTCTTTTGAGAATAAAAAGAATTACTTGATTTCATAGTAAAGAGAACATCTAAATATAAAATGATCATTGATTTTAAATTATATGAAACAAATAAGATGAATTTGAAAAATATGAGGATATATTTCTACATAGAAAAAGTGTGAACAAACTGTAAATTAAACCAATAAAACCTATAAATGATACAGTAATTGGAGCTTAATATATCTTAAAGATTGGATATGCCCATCCTCCACCTAAAAATATGTACTGTAATATTGTTGAAACTTTAAGGAAATTGATTTTTTCAAGTTTTTCTTTTTTATCAATAAACACACTTTTATTGTATTTTTGATGTAATTGGCCTCATTCTCGAGACCTAGTTAAATCAATGTGATTGGCATTTTAGGATGTGATGGTTTCCACCCATCTTTTATACCAATATTGTATATCTCTTGTTTTTATTGATAAAAATACACTTTTTAATCCTTAAAAAAAATGTAGGGAAATATGTCTGTCTATGAAGGTGGTGTGAAATACCATAGTTCAAGCTCAAAAACATTTGAACAACAAACCAAAAAAAAAACCAGTTTTTCCCTTGCAAAACAGAACCACATAGAGATATAAAAATGTAAGCTTACTAATAATAGGTGACAAGCAATTTGCGTGATTAAGATTAATTGGTACATTACCCAAATGGAAAACATAGTAGATTCAGCAGCTCGGTGCCGCAAGATTATATCTGAGTTACAGAAGCTATGTTACATTGATGAAAAAGAATATGTAGACAAAAGGGCCTTAAACAATGATTGACCCGGTCCGTTTCTCCAGCTAGAAATAATGCCTCATTTCCTATAGAAATGGGTAACTTGGTCTATTCCTGCAGCTAGAAATAATGCTTCATTTCCCATAGAAATGGGTAACTTGGTCTATTCCTGCAGCTTACAGTAATGACTCATTTTTATAGAAATGGGTAAATTGCTTGCAGGACCGGGTGCTCTCTCTGAATCCAACCCAATCAATATGTGGTGTGTTTGAGCCCGAACGAACACCCACATACACAGGATAAAAAATAAAGATCCTAAATTGCATCGAGTCATGGGGACATACTTTCATCATCTGAACTATCATACTTGATTACAAAAGAATTCAGGAATGGTGACTGCCATATCTTATGATTATGGATTGAAATTGGAGGTAGTGTTTCTTTCTCCACAAGTTTTGGAGTATTCTTCTTGTGGGTTTTGCCGATTTCAGTGCACACATGATCAAGCATTCCCAAAAAGCCCTTCACAACAGAAAAATTCTTAGTAACTGAGAATTCTCCCTTGCTGCCTCGGCATGGAAATACAGTGTAATTTTTCTACAAGAGAGAAAACTCTTATTTCCTCAGACTGAATTTCACTGATACTCTCTTCAGCCTGAAGCAGAAAGGATTCCATTGACTTTTGGAAACTTATTCCTCCAGTGATTTCCATGCCGTTGGTGTAACTACTTCTATCTGAGCCCGTATCTTTCTGCAAAAACCCTCTTAACTTAGCGACTCCACTGGTAAGTTTTGACACGGAATTAGCCAAAACATCTGAATCTATGCCTGCTGCCTCCTTTACATTATGCAGTTGATTGCTTAATCCCTCAACTTCCTGCAACCCCAATCTGATATAATTATGTTCTTCTTCTTCTTTACCATGTAGTTCAGTGGGAGATTGGTCTAGTTGTTCTTCTGCAATACGCATGCCTTCTGACCTTATAATTTCCTGAACAACAAAGTGCAGAAGAGTTGTCTTTCCATCTGTTCCTTTGACATCTGCTAGTTTTAGAAGTGTGTTGAGATTGAAAGCTTGTGCATCCCCCTGAAAGTGCCAGCATTCATTCGGTTACCTGTTTTCAGGACAGCTTCTAGCAATTTCAAGAACAGGCGAGTGCCTCTTAGTTCTGTGCATGCAGCCTGCAACAGCACAGAATTACCACCTTAATCAATTATTTTTCAGAAATCCAATAATGTTCGAAAGAATTTTACAGATCAATTTCAATTTCAACCCTTGTTTACCACCCATTCTCATTTTTTCTATTATAACCATTCTACATCAACGACTTACAACCAGAAATTTTTTTAGGTAGAGTGTCGAATAGCTGAAGAATCTAATTTTTGATGATTGTGTCAAATTAGACAATTGATGAATTAGCAGTGTCTTACCGAAGTTCCCCAGGTAATCCAAGGGGTTCCAACTTCAAGAAATCCTAAAAGTAACAGTCCAATCCTTCTGCTTAACTCTAATTTATCTTTGAAGTAACAGAAACCCTATTTCATTAGGGTTTGCTTAAGAGTCAGTGTACACTGCAAACTACTGCAGTAGAACAAGTATAGAACAGGATCGAAAGTAAACTAACCTCCATTCTCTTGAAGGATGTTTTTACAAAAGATATTTCTTCATCAAATGTTGCCCTGAACAGCATTGCATCAAATCGCTGGAAAGCAAAAGGGATGTCCAGCAATGCTTTAAGAAACCGCTCTGCCGCGCCAAGCTTTGAGACATCACCTCTGTAGTCTTTCAGTTTTCTTTCCTCCACCTGGTTTAGTTTGATTTTTACCAATTTTTCCAGGAGTTCTGTGCTTAAGCCATCACCTGCACACCACAATAAATGTTGGTTTGAATCCATTCTCAACGGGGCAGAGTTTACATTATTATTCTAGTGTGAATCAGCTTGAAGGCCAAGAAATTGGTATTGAATTTTTAAACTCTCCACCATGTGATGGGCTGATTCTAGAAAGCAAAGCATATCATCACAAGTCCATAAGTGTCTTACCTTCATGTAATGCATCACAGATTTCCTCTTTTGTCACATTCAATGCTCGCAAAAGGATGGCAATGTTTTGAGATTTTCTGGGATCAAGTATTTGTGTAATTTGTCTGGATTGGGAACATCCACTGATGAATTTGCCACGCCTTTCACTTCTTTATCAGGAGTAAAGCCAAACAGAGATTCTATCATTTCTTCATCTACCCTGCCAGTAGGAACATGAAGTTGTGAAATTTATTAGCATAGACAACATGAAGCTTTAAAAAGTTAGATTGCACAAGAAAACAGGTCTGTGTGATATTTTTTACAATTTAAAGATGGTATTGTTTTCATTAACATAACCTCATGTTTCATGGAGGGCGTTGCCAGAATTCCACAGCAGGGTATGCTATGTAAAAAGGTAAAAGGTAAATATGACATTTTTTCAGATCAATATCATCTTGGGTTTTGATTTTATTTAATTGTCCTACTCCTACTCCTAATCTACCGGCCTTAAACTTCTCCCTACAAGGACTCTAAATCTTTTAGGGAAATGATGGTCCTAGCCCTAACTAGTTGGGGAAGTGGGACTTTCATCTACCCCACTGAGGGTTGGCCAACACCACCCTTCCGTGGATACAATGGGGTTTGAATGCTCTCATTACAGGTTGGACTACCGAGTCACATAGGCCCCCTTCCATGCGGACCTTACTGAAAAAGCTCAGAAAGCTCCAGCATAAATGGGGGCCATGCCAATCTAATCACAGAAACCCCTAAAAAGATATAGCGTAGCCCCTTCCAATCTAATCACGTAATGTCAATGTCTCCTACATTTTCAGCTTTGAAAGTAATACCCTATGTCAAAATACAAAGCCATGAAAGATGGAAATTTATAAAAAGAGTTTGTCTATGCAGTGAAGAATAGGCAAACCATTACCTAAATGATCCACCATTTATCTTGTCCCAGACCATTGAGTGATTAGGATTTGCAGATACTTTGTCCCAGTGTAGAGGCTTCAGCTTGGCCTGCAGATATCCATCATCTTTCCCAATCACATTAGATTTACCTGCAGATTTTCCAGGGCCTAAATTGCCTGCCCTTGAAGAGGTGCCTAGAGATTTAGGTGCTAATGGAGGCAGGGCTGATCTAGAGCCCCTGGGCGGAGGTGGTGGCGCATTAGGATTAGCATTAGGTGGTACTGCAGGAGGGGATTTTTTCAATTGTGGAGGTGGAGGAGGAGGTGGTGGTGGTGAAATAGGATTGGCACTAGATAAAGCTTGGGGTGAAGATCCTGCAAATTGTGTAGTTGGAGGATGTGGCGGCGGTTGTGAATTAGGGCTAGCCATAGATGGTCCTAATTCAGGTGGTGATCTGGCCAATTCTGGAGATGGAGACTGGTCAGACCTTGCTGGGAGAGGAAAAGATGAACTTCAGCAGATTCTCTATTATCCTCACCATAAGGCACAATGGTAAAAGAATGACTTCTCCTCATCATTTTTGTTTCTGATAAAGATGGCTTGTCATTGATTCTAAAACCATCTAGTGATTTCAACACTAGCGACCCATCACCATTGATAAACCCCAAATTATTGAAACCATGCAAAGGTTCATCTGATTTTTGAAGTGGGTCAATGCGTATGTTAAAACCCATCAGAGGCTTCTCATCTTTCTTCTCATTGGATTTGCCGCACAACATCTGATAACAGCAAAACAGCAATCCAGACAGAACAAGAGTTGCAGCTGCAGTAATTCCAACTGCTATAACAATTGCTTTGGTGGGGGTAGAGTTTGTTCTTGCAGTATTACCTGTTGGAGAAGTTTCATTGTACGAGATATGAACAGGTGGTGATGGAGGCTCGCTGATGATCTCCTGGCTGGATAAACTGTCACCACTTTCTGGACCACTATAATATTCTCTTGTGAATAACCCACTTTGATGAGGAGGCAGAAGAAGATGATGCTTAAAATCATTGCAATCATTTGTTTTTCTGGTCTATAACAGAGCTCAGATCCCATGATAGATACCTGTTCCTTGTTTGGCACTTGAATTCATTTCTTTTGCACAGATGAATTCCCTACTGCTTATTCCTGGTATGTTTTACCAATTCAAATTGTTCTACATGCTCTGCTTTGACATTTATTCCGCCATGGTTGCACGTTTAAATTTTGTCAACGATAGCTGAACTACTTGGACCAAGTCTCCTCTTTCATACATAAATTTGTTCTCTTATGAGACACAGTATGTCTCACCTAATCAGCCAAATTTTCTTGTGCCTGGGCTACCAATTATCTATTATTAGGCTTTTATGGCTAGTGGGGTTGAGGTGCAATGCCCATGTTTGTTGGGAAGCAGCTGTTATCCCATAAAAATGTCCAATGTTCCTCCATCATATATCAATATCAATGGCCATCATGCATTCAGTTAACAATTCTGCAATTTTATTTATGATTATAAATCTTTTATCAATAGATTTGTAGGAATTCAGATACAAGTAACTGAATTATATGGTAAATATTGGAAAACATAAATATAAATAATTGGAATGTATGGTTAATATTTGGAAGTAGATCCAGTTTTTTTGGATTTTTTCACAAACTCTTTTTAAAATTGTGTAATATTTTTTTATGTTCATTCCTCATATATCAATATTAATGGTCATCATATATTTTGTTAGACAATTTTACAATTCTAATCCATAATTTTTCTTTTATGATTAGAAAGTTGTTATCAATCCATTTTTTTGGTTATCATATTATAATTGAATCATATAATAAATATAGGTAATAAAATATATGGTTAATATTTGAAAGTAGATCAGTTTTTTTGACTTTTTAACTAATAAATTCGTTTTAAAGTAGTGTAATAATTTTTAGTTTCAAGTCTATCGACATTAATCCATATTTCATAAGGAATGGTTCAAAAATCATGGGCATGAATGGTCCACTTGACACTCATTACATTTAGGTGATGTTATAAGGTGTCTGACCATGGTAATACATGAATGGTATGTATAGTAGCAGGTGCCTTTTATTGGGAAGATAACTTCTCCTTATTTGTTGTGAGGCTTACGATTTGAGGTCAGCGATTTGAACATTATCTTTCTATATATTCATGAGACCTCTTCAAAATAACTATTCACTAATTTTAATATTTGGTAAATTGATTGTAAAGTATATAATTATTTATATAACATAATAGTTCACTGGTTTGCTGGACTTCCCCTCTCCTTATAAATAACTTCCTATTCTTAAAGTAAATACTTCTAAATACATATCCAATATTTGTAGTGTTAAATTTATAGTTGTATATCCATATGAAAATGGATTATTCTTGAATAAACAAATAATATTATATCCCTTTTATGTATACTATAAAAGAATTTTGACATAACCTAGCTAGATTTTTTGTTCATCATCTCGTGTTTGTTTTGTTTTATTGTGTTCTTCCCGTTATTTTTGTCTTTTCATTTGTGTTGCTATTCGTCCACATGGAGTTTCCTGTTTGAACAAAAGCTTTTGGACAAAAACTAGTTAGGAATCTCAATTAAGTTTAAAATCCTTAGGAAGCTAGGTGCCATGGCTCTCTTTAGGGTAGTTAGATTTAAATCTTGTGAACGTTATAAATAAAGCAAACTTTTTGTCTGGCTCTAGGAAGCGTCTGCACTAATTTTAAAATAAGATCACTTTTATAGAGGAAAATTCTTAGGCCAGGAATCTCGACTAGGAATGAATTACAAAATTGAATAGGTGTAAATTCATTTCTGGGATGCTTGTTTAACTCATATTCGGACGACTTCAAGATTTTACAAGAAATAGTAGTGTATATCTAGGATTATGTATATAATATTAGATTTCTCTTTAATCTATAAGGATTATAACTAGCAATCACATGTGTTTCATGCAATGTGAACGTCGAACGGTATATGTTATTTGATTTAGACGTATAATTATTACTTTTGTAGTTGATGTTGATAAGGGGTGTGTTTGTTTTTGTAAGTGTAGAAATATAGATGGGCCACTTAATTTTAAGGTTGTTTCTACATTTCAAACTTGTTAAAAATTTGTATATTAATACATTTGATATTGTTTTCAATAGTTAATTTATTTTAAATTCGGGTTTATTGTGTTAGTTGTGCATCGGTTGTTCGGTTGGTGTTTTGTTGGAAAAACATTTATTGTATAGTTGATAATGTGTGTGATTGATAGTGGTAGTGTAGGAATATAGATGAAACATTACATTGAAATGTTGTATGTGTACATTTAATTCTATTACAAATTCGTACATTTAAAGTTGCAAATCATATTTCACAACATCAAATAAATGTAGATCTGCGTGCACATAATGAGACATGTATACATTTGCAATTTTTATATCATGAATGGTAGCCTTTAGTGGGCAATTTTAGTTTCAATAAACATGATTACATTTGATACCCCTTGAACAACAATGTCACTTTGGATACAAGAAGTGTTGAGTATAGTAGTAGTGGAGGTGCTATCAAAGCAGAGGGTAGTTTTTACGATGGGTTGAGTGATAGTAGTCTTGCTTCCTCCTTTCTTCTTGCTCCAAGTGTTGGTACGTGCGCCATATTTGAGTATCTCTCGAATGAAAAAGCAGGTGAAATGCACAGATTTGCAAGAGAGGGAACTCTAGAGAAAGTTGTGAAATTCAGACCCTGCCTTTCAGTGGTTCCAATGTCTGCGGTTGCTTTGTGCAAAGTAAGTCCCTACGACTTGTGGATAGTTAATCCCGTGCCATTTTAATCGGCAATTGTCTTTGATTCCCTCTCGAAATAGGGGGTATGGAAATATGTAATGGGTTGGAGGGATCCCAACATGGGCCATTGTATCTATCAAATTTGACAACAACAAATAAAGGTAATGATGGTGGTTGCATTGATGCGTCGTAGACAATGTCGCTGATTATTCATGTGGCACCACTCACGAGGCTCCGCATCAACCCATAGATTTGCAATAAGCATGATTTTTTGTTGTTTACACAATGAACTTTGTGTTCCAAGTAATCATCATCAAGATTTCTGGTCCAAATCATCGGTTACTTTTTAGCATTGGATTAGGCGATCAAAACATTCAATGCCTTTAATATTTGTAGGTTACGGAGTCCACCAGATCATTTTTTGCAAACAAATGTGGTGTGTCCTTAAAAATGTTGAGCTCTTGTTGAGTTAGGTGTGTGTCTGTGCGAGACATTAAGAGTTCCCAATCCTCAATTGGAGGGGTTCAATCTCGCATGTGAAGCAGTAAATTCCGGAATGAAACTTGTGCATTGGTTGTTCCTTGTTGCCGAAATATTGTTTGCAATGTAATGGAAGACTGAAATCCCTTCCAAAGGGTTGCTCCATAGGAATTACTTGCATAAAGAGGATTGTCCAAAACCGGTGGTAATTGGCCGAGGTCACCGAGGAGGATGACTGATATGTTCCCAAATTTAGATGTTCTTGAGTGTGGGAAAGCTTCGGAGCCTACTGTCAATTTTTCTTAGTAACTTTGGGTCGATGAAACTCATTTCATCAATAAGAACATATTCTATATGTTTCAACAACTCTTGAAAAGACGATAATGCACTACCTTCAAGGGTTTTAGTTCTTTGATTGGAATACGCAGTCTTTGCGTGGATTGTGAATGCGAGATATTTTGAATTCTCAAACACCGGTAGGGGCGATCAAAAGTAGAGCTCAGAAGATGTGCTTGATGTTGTGAATGTATTCCAGATTTTATTTATCAGAAATGATTTTCCTGTGCCTTCCATTCCTTGAATTATCAATCTTAGTGGAGGTAGATGGGTTTTCTTTGTTGAATGGTGTAGTATGGTATCAAGAGCTAGTTGTTGTTCTGAAGACAAAGGAAGTGTTGTAGATGGTGGTGTGGCCTACATGTTATTGTTAATTGTGTCTTCCTTTTCTCTCTCGATGAATGATGAACTAGTTATTTGTAAATCTTGTGGAACATCATGTATGCTCCAATTATTGTGTACGTCGAAGTCTCATTTCCCCAACATATCAAGACTGTCAAGACCCGTGTTGTTTCCCGGAAAAGTTGTGCGAAGACCTGCCATTCTTGCATTGGTTCATGTTGAATACTGCATTCGACCTCTAAGTCGGACTAACATATGTTACAAGTCCTATGTTTGCGATAGTCGTAAAACATGTCATGGTCTATAGTTGTGCTTGAACATGTCCCAAGTGTTGTTCTTTGTCATGTGGGTTAAGCCAAATTCAAATGTAATATTTCTGAAAGGTTTATATAAAGGGAGTTCTCCCAATAGAAAAGGTCATATGACGTTGAATCTGAGTTGCGACATCCACAAATTTCAATTGGACTCTTTAACAATTGCTTGTGTCGATCACTTTTTCCATTTATCACCTTTACACTTCTTGTTGTAGCTCCAATCTCGAGCAACTTGAATAAGTGGTAGGTGTTCCATGGTTGTAGGACGAACTTTATATGCATCTAAGAAAATAGCATGGTTGTTTGTTGTGCATAGGCGTCACTTTCAATGACATGTATCGAATATTTTTGCCAACATTTAATTATACAAATGGACAAATTTGTTTGCACATAACAAGTGGCATTTTTACAAGATGTGGTATGTTTCTTGTGCGCTTATGTCATGTTCAACAACACTTTCTGTGATCATTTTATGGATTGCAATATGTGCTAGAGAATCTGTGTCAGCATCTCTTGAAAATCTAGATAGCATTTGGTGATATGTTTCGAACGTTGCTCGGATTTCGAAGCATATTTTGTAATATACTTAAGAACGACATGGCGGGAAAGTACCGGTTGGCAATCAACATTTTCTCTCCATATGTATATCATAGTTTGATTGTGGATGTTCAATTATTCATCATTTCTTGAATGGAGGTAATTAATTTTCCCATCACTTTCAATGTGCAAGGAAGAAGTAGGTTGCATGGCCTAGGGGGCATTGTACCTTCACTGCAATTGTGATTGCTTTCTATGCAGGCATGTTTTCTCTGAACATTTAGTGTGGCGTTGAACATGATTAAATAGCTCTTCAAGGTCTACATGCGGGGATAAGGATAGAATTTTTGTTGTATCTAGCAAGCAAGGGTCGTCTAGGAGTGACCTACGAACAAAATATAGCGCGGTTGCAAGCCGGGTAGGGGTCCAGTGCAAACATGAACTTATCAAAGTATTGTTTTGTCACCTCAATAACTATTGCATCCTCCCAGTCCATTTCGTCAACTTTAGGAGTACCGCTGTTTGTTGAAAAAAATCATGCGGGTTAGCAAGGAATGATACATTGTTTGATGACTTACAAATGCAGGAATAAGTCAAATAATAAAACTATATACAACTATAATGCATGTGGAGTTCTAATGGGAGATACGTGTTAGAGGTAACAATTTGAGTATTGAGAAACTGCATTTTCCTCCTAGTGGGATACCACTTAAAAATGCACAAAATATTGAAAATTTGCAGCCACATAGAATATTGATTTTTGCAGATTTTTACAATAAGGACAACGAACTAAAGAAAATTAATATCTCCCTAAATATCCACTCGAATTACTTGAAATTTAAAGAGAGCTTGATATTATTATAAAGGACATAATAAAACTATTTTTGGAGTTTTAGAAAATAAAATGCTGCCAGAAAAAGCACAACATGCCCTAGACAACTAGGAAACTTCAGAGGTTCGTAACTCTCCAAATACCAGAGCAAAAATTAAGAGTCTTCAGAAATAACATTAGCAAATAGAGGAAATGACATTTCAACCTTTAGATCTGAAAGGGGTCAACTGGAAACCCTCCAAATAAAGGTTGCAAGTCACCTAGCTTGGAAAAGGGTTGGAAATTGCTGTAGACGCCTTCAAAGTGATGTTAAGCCCTGCCCAAATGGTTGCATAAATCTGATCTGGAACCCTCTGATTATCTTCCCCAAATGCCCCCAAAACCCTCAAATTCCTTCCTCTGAAACCTCTGATAATTTCTCTGTAACATAGCCCTAGAAGGCGGCTCCAAAATGACAAACTAGGGTAGATCTCTCACTACCGAAGAATGCCCTGCTAGCTAGGGACGGGTCTCTCACCACCGAAGCTAGGGTCCCTGTGGGATTTCACTCCACAAGCTATAGATGCGCAAACAATAGTTACACGTGAAGGATCAATAAAATGTATGCCAAAAATTCCTTTTCCTTTCTCACCCAGCTCCTTATATACTTCCCACAAAAAAAGAGCCCCAATAACCCTAGACACGTTTCATTCCACATGAGGGGTCAATAAAATAAAAGTAACTAAAGTTACTTTTTCCTGTTTAAGTCGCCAAGGTCCAAAGTGACCCCCAATGCAAAACTTGAATATTAGCACCATGTGGCCCCTTCCCAAAAGCTCCCAGCATCCACAGCCCCTTGGGTATGACCACGGCTTGGACTCGACTTGACCCTTAGGCCTTTGGCATAAGAAAGGGGACATTACAGTCCTCCCTTCCCGAGAAATGCTTGACCCCAAGCATTATCTGTCATGCTGCAAAGTTTAATACCACGCCATAAGTTTCTCCACCTCACCCTATAATCAACTAATGATCGGTGTGATGCGAAGTAACCAAGACACCCCATGTAGTGATCATGCTCTCCATATGCGTGTAGAGAACAATGTTGCTCCTAAAGTAGTATGATGCCCACACCGACTCTCCACTGGTACCCACACCGAAATTTCCAATCTGTCCAATCCCTGCCAATGCAAGGCTATCATCATGTGATCACTCACTACCTCTCCAATCAACTCCTGGGTATGAAAGTTCACTCTGAATCTATAGAATCCCCTGAATCAACCTGTGAAACAACCTGTATATGCACAAATGGTGCTAACTCTCCCACATGACCTGCACTCGTGTGAGAGCAAGGCTCCTCATAATGTATCTCAATGTGTCCCGTGGAGGAAAAGTCCCAAGACTCCAGTAGATAGTCAACCGGCAATATCGGCTCCACATAGTCCACCTCCTGCGTTGAATGTGAACCTACTGAATAACCATGAGTCAATTTCATCTCTCCACTGACTAACACGTGGGTGAAGTGCTCACCGGGCATAGAAGTAACAAAATACATAGGAGTGTTATCCCATGTCGATTCAAAAAATGATGAACCCGTAAGCTCTGACTTGTCATAGTGACAAACCGTATATGCTTGTATAAAGTTGAGGATATCCTCCCTCAACCTATGCCATATGAACCTCTCTGACATGAACCTGTAGGTCTCATCAAAGCTCAAGTGCCCAGTCACAGAAGAACAATGCACATGTCATAATATCTCCATCCTCAACCATGAATCTGACACAAGGCTCAATCTTCCCTAATAGAAGATCATCTCATCCTCCAATCTGTAGTTGTCATCTTGTATGTGGCCATCCAGAATCTCACAAGTGTGTCGGTTCTTGGAGTACTCAACAAGCAAATGAGATCTCCAGTCTACCGAAACTTCAGATGACCAACATAATGATAAACTCGGATGATCTGAACTTGTAATCCCAATCTTTGTAACTGTCTCATGTGCAACATTGCTGGTCACACCCACATCCATCATACTCCACATCGATCCACAATAATAAAACTCCTCACCGTGCTGAAATGTCCTCTCCATCCCCTCAGTTGTAACCACCCTAGGTGCTCCTGTAGATAATCCCCTCAAAATCACATTCCTGCCCTCGGACTTAAACTTTAGCTCTATCATCTGAAAGTTAGTCCGAAACTCACCAAGAGAGTGAAGCCATTACACTCCCAGCACTATGTTGGTCACTCCCATACCAACAATGTGGAAATCATCGGTAACTATATAGTTACCCATCATGATGCTCACTTGGGGACCCATTGTGTGCACCTCATAGACTCTCCATTGGCTACAACCCCGTTGAAGCCCTCAAAATCCTCTGTCTATAATCCTCACCTCTCAACCAATGAGGCATCAATACAGTTGTGGGTTTCCCCACTATCAATGAGTACCCCAACTCATTGACCCTGCATAACTCCTCTAATCCTAAATGCCTTGTACATCAGAGTACTAGACAATGTGGCTATAATCTCCCGAGGAAAAGTCTCCTCCTCCTGCCCCATATCAGCACTATCCAACGCAACCCCATCTCCATCATCCATCTCGCGAGTCTCTAACTCCTCACCTCTTGTCACCCTCACTCTCCTCAAAGACCTCAATGAATTGGGCCTTCCCTCTACCTTTGCAATCATGTCCTGAATCCAAGGTGTGTGGCAATCGAAACATAGTTTCTTTCGCCTCAACTCATCTCTGTCTTCTCGGGAAATGATTGGCTTTTTAACCACCTCCTACCTCGGTGGAGGCTCCCTCTACTGAAGTTCATCTGATCCAGATGGAGGTTCCCTTTGCTGAACGCGAGGTGGAGCCCTCGGCTTTGGAGTGGATAACTCCAAGTCCCGAGCTTTCCTAACAGCCTCGTGCAAAGAAGAAGGTTCAAATGCCTTCACAAACCCAACGAGAGCATCTGTCAAACTCTGCAAATAGTGAAATCAACCTCATCTCCGTGACATCAGGTACCATGACTGATAATCTCTGAAAATATGCGATGTACTGATCCAGGGGACCGGTTTGTCTCAAATGAGTCAACTCCCTGAAATACCTATCAGGGTCCCTCCTATCAAATCTGCTCACCAGCCTTTACGCGAACTCTACATAAGTAGTAATGTGTATGTGTCCCTATGTAATCAACCCATGATGCCACCAATCATGAGCGTCTCCCTCAAGATGTAAGATTACAAACTTAATTGCATCTTCCTCACACATAGGATTCAAGTCGAGTATGTCTTCAACTTCTGAACCCAAGATGGTGTAGTACACTTCTTAGACCCATCAAAGTGTGGAATGGAAATCTGTCCCAATCTCCTCTATAACTCTGGTACATATATCTAATGATCTCTCTTGGGTTCTACTGCAATATTCATTTTGTAATATTCCTGGAATGGCATGTTGTTACGAAAGTCCTCTCTCAAGGTCTGGTACCTCTCCCAACAAGACTCCTCATCCAAAATATCTACTAGGTTGTTGTACCTGAAACTTCTGGATCCTTCAAGAAAGAAGGTTCGTGAAGCCCCAAGGGCCTGACAAAAGAATGGGGAGGCCGCTGCCTTGAATGTCCACTCTCACCTCTTTGACCTTGTTGTCCCATATTGCTATTTTCTCCTCTCATTATGACTATTGTTATACACAGTCCAAAGGAGTCAAGATGATTAAAAAATATTCTCTTACCCTTTTTAGCAATCATAAAACCAATGCTAGTACCTTGAGAGGTACTCTCCCTTCTTGCACCGGAGTCTCCAATGAAGAAATCATGTTTGCCAACACTTGTAATCCCACAAGACACATTTGAATTCCTTCTTTTGCTTATGAAATCAGTCACAAAGTTTTTAAAATCAGAATTGATAGTTTTGGATGATTGCCACATATTACTGGATCCCATACCTTATAATGCCCATGAGCCCTTGTATCATTAAGTGAGCTAAAACTTGCCACCATATATCATCCACAAGATGCTCATATACACATAGTTGGAGCAATGGTTCAACAAACTCCATAATGAAGACTTCATCATCTACCATACCATGCATCTCATGATGGAAATAAATTGGAATAGGCAACAATAAATAAGACACATTAGTGTGCTCTTCACACCTTTCAATGCCATCAATGTCCTCCGTGTGTTCAAGATAGACATGTGTTGAGTTGCCCCCAACATTGTTGCCTGAGTGCCCGTTGTAAGTATCTAAAAGTTGATCAAAAGTTGTTGGTTTGGAAATTACAATAGGTTGCAATTTCACAGAAGTGTCCATGTGAGGCTCCTCCTCATGTGCAAGTTGCTCTATAAAAAAATTTCATGGGTGTAGACTTCCTTACATCATTTGCCCACATCTTTTCCTTGAACTCTTGTAGGTGTTGTCTTGCTTGAGCGGCTATCAATCTAGCAGCTCTAGCTCTGCTATTCCATTCCTCACACCATTTTAGAGTTTCCATTACATCCTCCTTGCTTGCATATACAAATTTCTTCTCCTGAGCTAGAATAATTTCTCTAACAAGAAAAGTTTCACTAATGCAATTATTTTTCTCAATGGAAATCATACCTTTTTCTCTAGAAGCTTCTTCTTCTTCAAATGAGTTCTTTTGTAATTCAGGTACCGACATATGATGATCTCGCTTGGGCTTGCTACCAATCTTCATCATGCAATAATCTGGAAATGACATATTATCTCTGAAACCCTTACTCAAAGATTGGTATTTCCTCCAACAAGAATCCTCATCAATCACCTCTATTGGGTGCCCTTTATTATTGTTCTCACCTTTTTCCTTATTGTCCCAAGATTTTTTTTGATTCAAATTCTGAGTGAGCTGACTCAAATAAAGGTTAGTGGCTTCCTGTTGTTTCACCATGTTGGTGAACATTTCCTTCATAAAACCCACATTGAGATCTTTCCAAACTACCATATTTAACCCACACAGGATGGAGGAACAACAACTCTGATACCACTGAAATATCCCTAGTGGGATACCACTTAAAAATGCACAAAATATTGAAAATTTGCAGCCACATAAATTGATTTTTGTATATTTTTTACAGTAAGGACAACGAACTAAAGAAAATTAATATTCCCTAAAATATCCACTCGAATTACTTGAAAATTTAAAGAGAGCTTGATATTATTATAAAGGACATAATAAAACTATTTTTGGAGTTTTATAGAAATTAAAATGCTGCCAGAAAAAGCACAGCGTGCCCTAGACAACTGGGAAACTTCAGAGGTTCGTAACTCTCCAAATACCAGAGCAAAAATTAAGAGTCTTCGAAATAACATTAACAAATAGAGGAAATGACATTTCAACCTTTAGATCTGAAAAGGGGTCAACTAGAAACCCTCCAAATAAAGGTTGCAAGTCACCTAGCTTGGAAAAGGGTTGGAAATTGCTGTAGACACCTTCAAAGTGATGTTAAGCCCTGCCCAAATGGCTGCCGTAAATTTGATCTAGAACCCCTCGATTATCTTCCCCAAATGCCCCAAAACCCTCAAATTCCTTCCTCTAAAACCTTTGATAATTTCTCTATAACACAGCCCAAAAAGCGGCTCCAAAATGACAGACTAGGGTAGATCTCTCACTACCGAAGAATGCCCTACTAGCTAGGGACGGGTCTCTCACCACCGAAGCTAGGGTCCCTGTGGGATTTCACTCCACAAGTTGTAGATGCACAAACAACAGTTGCACATGAAGGGTCAATAAAATGTATGCCAAAAAGTTTCCTTTTCCTTTCTCACCCAGCTCCTTATATACTTCCCACGGCAAAAGAGCCCCAATAACCTAGACGCGTTTCATTCCATGGAGGGGTCAATAAAATAAAAGTAACTAAAGTTACTTTTTCCTGTTTAAGTCGCCATGGTCCAAAGTGACCCCCAATGCAAAACTTGAATATTAGCACCATGCGGCCCCTTCCCAAAAGCTCCCAACTGTCCACAACCCCTTGGGTATGACCACGGCTTGGACTCGACTTGACCCTTAGGCCTGAACCGAGGATGACACATTACAATCTGTTGTTTCTACAATTTGTCTCTTTTTCAAAGAAAGTGTGAAGCAAGTATTCATTGTCGATGACATTACTTATAATTTCACTAGTCGCATCTTTGTCTATAGACAATGTATGGAGGTCGCTAGCTGCAACACCCATAATTAACTCAGTTGTCTCATCCAAAATGGTAACTGATTGAATTTCTCTTGTTGGGTCCTTTATATCGATCCTGAGTGCATATCTATGATCATAGTTTTGAACTTGCATGTTGTAACTCGAACAAAACCATGAACCATTACCATTCTCTCTCACCTTTCTCCTGCATTATTTGTCACCTTTTTGAAGAGGACATGCCTTGTAAAAAAATTGTCCATGATGATATTTGTGATTTATGCAGTAACCATGGCCCATTCATTTCTCTCATTGTTCCCCATATGCGTACCTCTCGAAATCGTTGTTATAGAGGTCGAAGGTTTTTGGAGGGCCCATAAATTGGCTTGTGAAAGAGGGAGCCGAAGGGTAATAGTCATCGGAATCTACCTAGCTATGAAGTGTATTGGTTTCTAAAATTTGAGGGTTGACATAACATTTGGTACTTGAAATAGTGTTGACTGAGCTCCCATTGAAACTGGAGATGCGAGCAACTTTCAAGGCAAGGACCGGAAGAGCGGTATAGAAAGCATGTCTTCAATTTCTTTTCTTATCTCATCTAAGTGATGTCCCCACAATGTGACACTTACACTTGAATCCCGACATGTCCTTTAATTGCAGAGTTCTCCTCTTAGTCTCTGACTTGTCATGCCTACGAATCGTTGAGCATGGTGACATCGCAAGAACAATGCCAATCAAATCAACTTTAGAACGGTCAACGCTTGCAGGTATGTCCTTAATTTTTGTGAAATGAAAGTGATGGGAAGGTATTGTATCCTCATTTGCTATGAGTGGAGTTATGGTTGAGGATGCTTGTAGGAAAATCTCCAAAGCATTGTTCAAATGGTTGTAACATAGCTTTGCATCAGGAATCCTCGCAATCCTCCCATTGGAAATTGTATATAGCTTCCCATTTTCAATATGCTCATAGAATGCTTTGGCGGCCTCATTGAAACAGGTGATGTGAATTTCCCCTCTTTCCTGATCTACAAAATCAAACCCAAACACAGAACCATCTCCCCTTGCATTGTGATATTCACGAAGGGTTTTTTTTGTTAGGGCACGACCCTCTACTGGACCACATGCACATAGATGTATTCAAAGCACTTATTTTAGTTGGTGTTCTCACAAAATATTTGTTAACCTGGTTTGCACTTGCATCTGTTCACAACAACTAACTATGTTCGAGAGAATTTTTTGGTAGTCGGATTGGAGCACCGATTACCAAATGTGTTTCGACAACAACATCAATTTCAATGATAAGAATAGTCCTGTGATGGATAAGTTAAATCAGGATAGAATTAAAACTGAACAACGAATGGAAAAAAAAACAAAAATAAATTATAATTAATATAGGGAGTTTATGTACATTGGTAATTGAGCAGGAGATGAAGCTTATAGTTCACTTTTGATCATTCTAATGAGGGATTTGTGTAAGTACACAATGGAGCCTTCTTGTATTGATTTTTCGGTTACATGACTTGCAAATTTGGAGGGTAGAAGTGTTGTCTGAAAATGTATCCCATCTGAAAGGTCAACATGATGTTGGGCACCCGTGTTGAGAATGGACCTTAGGAAAGACAAGTGCAGTATCTGAAATGTGGGGTCAACATTGGATCCACCCTCAATCAATTGAGAAATGCCTTTGTGTGTCAAAGTTATTTCCATGTCAACTAAAATATGTTCGAGATAGTGGGAATTCTGCAAATATATGGTGGAAAATGTAAACTTGTAGGGCAGTCAATCACGAAATGAAGGATGAGTTCAGGAAAGCATGCATTTTTAAAGAATGAGAACCTTTAAAGTTGGCTTCCTTATTATTTTATATTTTCTAAAAAGAGCAAACATGAAGTCTAACCCTTTAACAATTCAATATGCAAAAAAGTGATATAACACACAAAGCTTTGGTTGAAAACAACTAAAATTTGCATGTTTGTTTCTAGGCATTTTAAAACTATATGTATTTGTGTGCAAATATTATGAAGAACACATTAAAAATGTGTTGTTAGTTTACATAAAGAAGCGAGCAATTGTATAAAAGAATAATTGAACACGTATGTTGAAAAGTTAGATTCTGTGATCCATATGTTCCACCGCAATATATACATGCATTTATTTGAAACAAATTACAAATTATTATGTTAAGAAAATAGAATGGAAAATAATAACAACAATATGTACACTTGAAGTAAGAAAACTATAGGTATTTATATGGAGATACAATGATAAAGAAATTCAAAATCCATAGTTGTTGGATTACAAAATCTGAACATGTGTTTAAAAAGTTTGATTCTCTGTCCGATATATATTGCCACAATGCATACATGGAATTATTTGGTATGAGTTACAGTTTGTTTCAAAAACACTTATAAACAAACACTTATAAACTAACCACTACAAGTTATTTCTTTAAATCAAATTTCTTGCTTTTTGCTTGTGCAATTTTCTTAGCACGTTTCTTGTATTTTTGTCCATTTACAGATGCCTCGATTGGTATTCCCATTCTCCTCAATTTGTGGGGTGGTTCATATTTCAGTGCATCTTCGTTAGAATCATAAATCAAACAGAAGCCTCGTGAATGATCTCCAATTGTTTGGATTTTGGAGAGAAAAATTGGGGATGTTGGCATCAGGTGGAGGCGATCTCTGATCATTTTGGCTATCATTGTTTTAGGTGGTTTCGGTTGCCTGCAATGCAAAACATTAACAACACATTGAATACGCTTAAACTATTCCTCCCTCTACAAGCGAGGCATAGTTAATGTAAATCTTGTTGTGGGGAGGGGAATTATGTTTCTAGTCTACATCATATTAAACTAGAGAGGAAAATAAGTATGTTAGTCCAACAAGATGTTCTTAGGTATGATGAGCAACTTTAAAAGCCTTGTCACCTTTGATCAGCTTTAACGTGTCCAACATGGGATGCTTTCAAATGGCCTCATTGGGAATGAGCCCTCAAAGACATAACAAATATTTTCATTGTTTAAGACACGTGCTCCCACATGTCACTTCAAAAAAAGGATTGGAGACAACTACAATTATAAATGGAACAATCCAAACCAAATAACATGAAAACTCTCTGCAATAATTTTTTAGTCTATAACATGTAATAAACAGAACAACTAAATAAATACTTCAATCAGTATTGAATCCCACCTGAAGTTCGTCTAGAGACAACACTCTTTTCTTTATAATAATGAGAAAGAGAATAAAAATATCCTTAAAAAATGAAATAGGAAGTTAATAAAACTAAATGTATTTGCAAATTCAAAAGGAGGGACTCCTCCATTAAGATTATTCTATATTTTCAATTTCATTCTCAGATATATCCTATACAAGTATTGAATAAGACAAAACAACATTTTTTCTCGAGGGTTGGTGCATCGGGTATGGGCATACAAAAATATATACAATATTTGAAGTATTAAAATTCTTGCAAAATAAACAAAATTAACCACATGATATGCATAGAAATTTAAAATAAACAATACAACCACAAACCACTATTACAAATTGATAATACTATGATGGAGTCAAAAACTAAAAATGAAAACACTACTTTTAAGATTTTTGTTTTTAAAGTCAAAAACTGAAAAATCAATACAAAACTTTATAAGTTTTTTTTGGTCTATTTTTAGTTTTCAATGAAGTCAAAACTGAAAAACAGTCCAAAAAATATAATAAAAGGGGTGTTTCAAAGCCTATACTAGAACAACCACCTTATGCTTCTCTTCAAAGGAAATTACTTTGTAAATAAAGTAAAATGTTAAGATGTTAAGGAAAATTATATAACAACACGCAAACCTGATGACTATAGCTCAAAATACTTATGATTAACAGTGGTGTAATTATCTGGAATGCACGATCACTAAAAATGTTGCATTAGAACCTAAAATAGACCTTATATATTTGTCTAAAAAAACAAAAAAAAATTGTTATGTTCTTTAAAGCTCTAGTTCATCAAACGCTACATTTTATGCTAATGTCAGATATGGGGACGACTTCTATTTCTAATGTCAAAAACACTCAAATTGTTTTTATACTCTTTGGCTTGCCTATTGTACTAAAGTTTTGTGGTGAATTCAGAACAAAAGAAATGAAGACTTGTTTCATAATGAGGGCACCAACCCTACTCATTTCACTAATGAAGTCACTTTGTTCTTCATTGTTGAGCTCTTCTCTTTTGGATGTGCATAAAGCTAACTTGAGGCAATAAAACCATTCATTGCCAATGCCATCCAAATAGCATTATGTAGAGCAGGTCGGTTGAAAGAGGCGATACACATTCTACTAAATACACACAATCCCCTACAATTCTTATACTTACTTTCAACTATTGCAGACTTGTATTTCCAAGAAAGCCCTTTCACAGGGTAAGCAAATTCACTCCCACATCAATCAGACGGGATTTAAGTTTTCACACACATACTACTACAAAATACCCTTATACACATGTATGTCAAGTGCGGATGTTTAGTGGATGCTCGCCATCTGTTTGTCCAAATGACTGAACGAGACCTCTTCTCATGGAACATCATAATTGCAGCTTACAGTAGACATGAGTATCCTCACGAAGCATTGACATTGTTTCAGAAAATGCAATGAATAGGTGTTCCACCCGATCAGTTCACTTTTGCCAACATACTCCCATCCTGTACCAAAATAAGAGGTTTGGAACAGGGTATGAATGTTCATCAAAGCATAATAGAAAGGGGTTTTTTGTCAGATGATGTAGTTTCCAGTGCCCTGCTAAACATGTATCAAAGCATAATAGAAAGGGTTTTTTTGTAAGAAATTCATATTCATTGTTGATAAGATCTATCAATAGCCTGGAGTTCTTCTAAGTATGTTTTTGTTTTGTTCTGAGTACCATAAATTTCAACAATCCTATTCTAACTATGTTTTTTGTTCTGTTTTGGAGTACCATAAATTTAAACAATCCTATCCGTACCACTAGGCTTTGAATCATGCAACTTCACTTTTTCTCCTAATATCTCACGGATATGTGCTATATTAGATCCACCTCTCCCAAGAATAGAGCCAACTACCTTATTTGGTACCGTAACCTCAACACTTGTTCTTGAAGCATTCTTCACCATTCCAAATGATGACCCCCAACTGATGCTTGACTAATTGAATAACCAAAAAGAGCCCCATAACCACTAGCCCCACCATTCTGTAGGCTTCCATAACTTCCATAGCCGCCAGAAGAAAGCCTCCCTCAAACCGCTCCCTTGTAAATCTAAAAAAACATTGACCTTGAGTCTAGTTGCAATTTCAACTAAGGCTTCCCTTACAACCTCAAATTCTCCAATAATCTGAACAAGTTCATCATTGTCCAGACCATTCATACCCAAAGCAGAGCATGTCCTTGAATATTCACCTACGCTACAGATAGAGTATGGCGCCAGACTAGTGCATAATTCTTATTTTTTTAAACAACAAAGATTAAACCCTAACAATATCATCCACAAATTCTTAAAGGAACTGTGTAAAGGCGTCTGGAGCATAACTTACCAATCCAGAAGAAGTGTCTGAAACATCAATCTGACTTCTTGGTTTTGTTCATCGCTTGCATGCCCTCAGTTTTTGTGCTATGACTCTCGTGTATTTGTAATAGCCGATACATTCTACTTTGGTATGTATTGGGATTGGTGACTCACCGATTTTCTATTTTTAGCTCAAACAACTATCTTAATTGGACTTATCTTCTTAAACTTGGATCATGCATGTGCTTAAAATTATTAAAAATAGCTCACTAATTTTCTATTTTTAGCTCTAACAACTATCTTAACTGCACTTATCTTCTTAGACTTAGATCATGCATGTGCTTAAAATTATTAAAACTAAGAGAGAAAATCTAAAATTGTTAATTATTAAAAATAGTAGAGAAAAGCTCAAATAGGGAGGAAAAACACAAACGTCAAGACAATCGTCAAACCGTCAAATTTAACACAACCGTAGAAACGTCCACAAGGGCCTTTCCCATAGGGGGGACGCCTTTGGCATAATAAGATTAAGCATGTCTATGATTTTTTTGGTGGTTTTGTTAAGGTATCGATTGATTGCTTGCGGATTGACAATGCATCAATTTCACATTGCCTTCTTTTGTATAATGTTGTTCAAATTATATAAAATTTGGTGTTGATGTGTTTAATTTGGTCATGAAATACTAGATTCCCAACCATGGCGGAAGGGTTATTGACTATGAGTAGTGTTGATGAAAGTTATTTTTCCTACAAATCCTCAAGAATTTTTCTAAGACATAATATTTCTCTAGTTGCCTCCGAAGTTTGCATGTATTCTATTTCTGCTGAAAAATTATTGGCACCAACTGCTTCTTTGACTTACAAGTGATGATTGCACATTTTAAATTCATCGAGAAAACTTGATGTAGATTTCCCATGTTCCAAATCACCTCCATAGTATGAATTTAAATATCCAACTCGCTTGAAGTTTGTTTCTGAGGAGTATTTTAACAAAAAAATCTAACCTTTTTTTGTAGATATTGAAGGATTTTCATTGTTGTTACCTAAATATTTTCTTTTGGTTGTTGCATGAATCTAGATAAAATATTGATGGTAAAAGAAACATTTGGTCTAGTCATGGTTACATAGATCAGACTTCCAATGAGTTGTCTTTACTTAATTATGTCTTCAAACTTTGCCATATCATCCAAAGTCAACTTCGTATTTTATTCCATGGGCATGCTAAGTAGTTTACAAAAATCGAATCCAATTTTTTTCAGAATTTCACAAATATACTTTTGTTGTGCGATGAATCTATACTTAGATTTTGAATCACTTCAATACCCAAATAGTAATGAAGGTGACCCAAATCTATCATTTCATAACCTTTCATCACTCTGCTTTAATTTTTACAAGGTACCTTTCTTTATTTCTTGTTAAGAGCAGATCATCCATATGAATGATATGCAACTAGATAAACAATTTTTTTGTTGACTTTCTTGACAAAACGCGTTGCCTCTTCAAATTAAAATTCTTGAATTTCATGCTCGAGAGGTGCTCAATGAGTTTCTCATATCAAGCTTTTGGGGCTTCTTTCAAACCACACAATGGTTTTACTAACTTGCACACTTTTTTTCTTAATATTTAACTGCAAAACATTTTGTTTGTGTCATGTAGATTGTTTCTTTGAGATCACCACTCAAAAAGTGGTGTTCACATCCATTTGATGGACTTTTCATCAATTTGGTGTCACGAAATCCAAAAAAACTTGGATAGTGGTCCATATTGATGTTCCAAGTCTACATATTGATTTGTACGAGAGAGTGTGGCCTTGTGTAGCCAACCCATATAAATTCTCCTTGTAAAAAATGGATGAGAGGAAATAGAATCTCTTGAGGTTAAAGTAAGTGAAAACAAATATTAGATTGTTGTAGAAGAGCCAAATAGAATACTAAGAAAAAAGAAGTTGCGAATTTTGATAATGTGCATAGAAAGAGTATTAATATTGTGTATTTATGTCATTTTTAGAAGTAGTAACTAGATAATATAATCTAAATCCTAGAGACTATGAATAGAGATTGTGTTTGTAAACAAGGTTATAATACTATTACATTTGTAACAATAGTGATCAATGAAGCATGACTAAAGTTGTAGAAATTGTATGATTGAAATAATAATTGAAAAAGTGAAGAGTATATAGATAGTATAGTCTAAATAGAGGACCATGGAATCCAAATAGAGGTAAACTATAGAGAAGTTGTCCATTAAAAATAAGGACAGTAGATTAATCCCAATGCTATGAACAATGTAGAAATTGGATAAACAAAGACTAAGATATGGGAGGTAGAAGCTCTAGGCATTAATGATATCGGTGTAGGTCAAAACCAAGAACTATAGAACTAAGAGGAAATGTACCATAAATGGTATGTTAGAAAAGTCAAAAATAACTTCATTTTTATCGTTATTAACAATTATTGATTCTCTATGTGAGATAGGATGTTGTGTGCTAGGGAGGCATTGTGCTTATGATTCGATCAAGTGGCAAACATCATTCAATCCTACATAGCCAATGAGTTGGTAGGATTTGCAATTCACGATCTAAGTCAAAAATAATTGTAGATGTTAGGGGAGAGACACCATTTGTGGTGTGGGGACCAATACTTGAGATAGTATTGGACAAAATAAATCCCTTTTAAAAGAATTGTTGGGTGCCAAAAGTGAAACTTAAAATATTCAATTTTAATAGATGATATTATTATTATTCAAACATGGTCTCTTTTTAAACCAACCAACTTGATCTTATTCATTAATACATTTTGATATTTACAATAACTCATTTAGGAGTATAAAAGTTTATATGTACAACATATTTAAAACATCCACTATAGCAAGTCACTTCAGAAGGCTTTGTGCACCAAATTGCAATAATAACATGCTCCTTCATTGATATAAAAGTGTTCAATCCCCAATAACTACCTACATAAAAATCAATCACATAATGGTCAGAATCACCTTACTTAGCATTTAAAAACTCACTACCATGGGAGAAAAAAATTATACAATCAATTCAATTGAAGTACTTGATTTCTTCAAAAAGATTATTTAAATAAACCAAAAAAACTATCCATTGGATTAAATTTCAAATCATTTGATCCATTCGATTTAACTTCATGTTTGGATCCATGTCAACCAAAATTAACCAATCAGAATTGAAGATCATATTATAAAAAGGTCAGTGACCTATTACAACTCTAATGGTTCCAATAGATTTACCTTGCATCTTCATAGTAGAATTTGTGTGCAACTCAAGTAGGGAGATTATGCTCAACTCCATCATAAGTTTCCTGTTTTATGCTATCAATTGACAATGATTTTGTTTATTTTGTATTCATTTTAGTAGATTTAAAATTGCTTCAAATAACTTTATTTTAATTGATTTAAACTATAAAAACTAAGTGTTGCATATTGTATTTCAGAATTTACTTGAAGGCAAACATTGGTGATTGGAGCTAAAAGAGATCAAGGTTTACAAAACTAAAAGGTAAGATAAAGTAGCCCTTTTTGTTTGCTAAATAGCTTGAACAGAGAAAATTTACAATGAACTCTGGTCTTGTTTGATAGAAGTGTAATGCCAATGGTGCAAAATTACATGTATTCAAGTTAAAATCTCAATACAATTTAGCCCAAAATTTGATCATTCAATCTATAATCAAAACATTTCCATCTACTTAAAATGATCAATGATGTTGTAACCATTTAAAAAATTCTACATGATAATCATTCACATCCCATAATAACTTAAAATAAAATTTGTGTGAAAGAATCTTGGTAAAAAAATAAAAAATCATTGTTGTGTTATATCTCCTTTGATTCACCTCATTAAGTCATTCTCATCTTAATGATGAGTCTCAAAGGAGACGTAAACCATCAACAATTTTTGTATTTTTACAGCTCCTTTCAAACAAATCATATTTATTTTTAAAATTGTTAACTTTTTGCAAATAAAAACCTCTTTCATTTAAGATTTTTTTCTTTTCATATCCCTCTTCACACTTCAAGTGACCAAAATTTAGACATATTATACATTAGATATTTTCTTGGCATAACACGTATATGAAAAATTCATAATTGAGTTGGTTGCCATGTACTTATCTCATATTTGTCATGTCTTGTTGTGAAACAGGTCTTTCCTTTCAGTCATGACTAGGGGTGGTGTTGTTAGAAGGTCAAGGAGGCCCAAAGTGAGAGGTGCACAATTATCACATAATGCAATTGATGAAGATGATATTCCTGCACCTATTGATAATGAGCCAGAATGTAGAAATCCACCACCTGTCTCAGTTCAAAGAACATCCGCAACAAAGAAGCTCAGTATCATCAGAGGCTGGACAAAAGAAGATATGGAAAAAGTAATAGATGATGTCGAGTTTAATGGGTTCTCAGTTAGAGCAGCAATGAAGAAGTATTCAATTCCACCCACATCATTACACTATTGGTTAAATGGTCTTACCCACACAAAGAGAAGGGGTCCTCCAACAATTCTAACTAAAGAAGAAGAGGAGGAAATTGTTGAATGGTGTAAAGAAATGGCTGAGATGGGTCATGGTTTGGAGTTAATGCAACTAAAGGTGAATGTTGCTCATATTTGTGAAACAAGACAAAACCCTTTCAAAGATGGGTTTCCTGGTAAGTCATGGTGGGCTGGATTCAAAAACGCCATCTCGACCTTGCGATTCAAACAACTGAGGGACTTGATAGGGATAGAGCTTTAAACTTGCGCCCTGCAATAGTAACAAAATTTTATGACAATTTGTCCAAATGTTATGAAACATATGCATATGGTGCTCATAAAATTTGGAATTGTGATGAAACTAGTTTGCAAGCTAGGAGAAATTGTGGAATGCATGTTATTGCTAAGAGGGGAAGCC